>VNJM01000768.1:0-24752 GCA_008042475.1 Drosophila kanapiae
CACCGCGACATCGACTGTCTGGAACCAATCGTTCGTTGCCGTCCGTGTACAACCCTTGCTCGATCGAGCCACTCGCCACGCCGTCAAAGCTTGTTCATTTAACCGAGACGCTCGGTGCGCCTCGAACTAAAATCAAATCTCCGCCTAACTTCTCATACAGTTTTCATTTCATTTCTCTCATATATTATATACTAGCAAACCCGGCGAACTCCGTTTCGCCACCAGATGGCTTCGATTTATGTAACTTTTTATTTGGTGATTAAAAGATTATTATTTCAATTCACAACAGTAATGAATTCATTTCGATTACAAAAATGAAATGTTATTTAATTGAACGTCTGTACGTAAATAAAAGTGAATCCAAAATAAATACTGAATCGATGCGTTATACGTGTCCACAAATTATCCGTTTCGTTGAAGTGCTCTTTGGTAAACCACATTTTTTGTTTTTTGGTTTGACGTTAACACAAACAAAGCGGATGGTTTTCCAACTCGTGAACACGCAACGTAAAACTGCCCATGTGAAAAACAATGACTTTCTCAATTAATCCCGCAAACACTAAGCGATTGCCCATGCGACTTGTTAATTGTCATTGCGAACGCAAGGCGAACTGGAAATTGCAATTTTCACCTGCGTACTTTCCGTACCGTTGCCTAGTCGCGGTGGATTCAAATTACGCAATATCATAATAACTGTACCAACTTTAAGTTTCAAATTATGTGGTGGAAGTCCTGGAAGTCAGAGAGTTCAAAAACTCCGTTAACCAAACATAATTCAGATAATTCTCACTAATACTTGGGAAAATATTTTCAATAAGAGCTAATTGAGAGTCTACAAATCGGCAAAAGTCGTTAGTAAGAGCAATTAATCCAGATGTCGCATCAACTGGGACTTTTCCATTTTCAAGAGCTAACAATTGTTTGGAAAATTGTGCAGCACTTTGATCATTTTGAAGTTGATCTCTCATATTAGTAGTTAGCGATAATGTTTATACGTTATTCCATAAAGGTGATGCCCTCTGGCAAGCATTCAACTAACCTGCAGGCGTTCCACGGGTAATTACTGGCAACGTCTGCTTGAAATCGCCTGCCAACAATATCATCAAGCATCAAAAGATCTTGTTATTTCGCCGAAGATCCTTGAGTGTGAAGTTAAGTGCTTCAAGTATGTATTCTGTGTTCCAACGCACACACGCACATTGTTTTGATAGATATGATCTTTGACGTTAGGAACATAGCAAGCTCAAATTGACTACGTTTTAGTTACAAATCATTTGTATGGGAAAAAAGGGCTATTTTTAGGATTTTTCCAGCAATAATTCTTATTTTTCTCGCCGTAAAAACCATCCTTGAACTTCAACGAACATTTTAAAAAAAGATTTGGCCAAATCGGTCCAGCCGTTCACACGTGATGCCATGACAACGGAAAACGGGTTTCATTTTTATATATATAGATGATATGTCGGATTTTAACTGTCTTCAAAAAAGGTTTTATTGTTCTTCAAAATATTCTCCAGCTAGATTTATACACGTTTGAAGCACCTGCAAAACATGGTTTTTGAACGACGAAAATCATTGACCACCTATCTTCCTTGATGTGCGGAAATAAAAGGTCGTTGGGTGCCAAGTTAGGACTTTACGGCGAATTACCTATCAATTCGACGTATTGAGCGGTCAAAAAGGCGCTGAATAATAATAATAATGCACAATAATCCGTCTTCTCTTTATCGTTTTTTCGAATTTCTCCAAAGACTTCAGGCAAACAAATTGTAGTGTACCACTATTTAAAGCCACTATCATTTGAAACACCGCGATTGTTTTAATTTTAAGTTTCTTTGTACCAATCCATACGAGCTTTTTTTGAGCGGATGTCAAATTGTGCGGGATCCACCGAGAACAAACCAGGTGTTAACGCAATATAGATAATATGATTATGGAAGAAATATCCAAGGATATCTCTATATTACGTTATCACATGACGATCTTGCTTTATCAGTTCACGCACGGCATCAATGTTCTATGTTTTTGTCTTCGAGCGAGCGTCGACTCGCTGTCTCGAGTTGAATTCATTAAAACAGTTCTACAGGATGGTGCTTCATAGCCATACAAACGTTCAAAGTTGTTAAAAATGATTTCTCGAATTTGTTCACGAGTTAATTCAGTTTTTCTGCCAAGGTAAGTTTTTGATTAATTGTCAGTCGATATCAAATTTGGTCACACATAAAAAAGTTTTATCATCAACACCGGACCATTTGATCTAGACATGTCTGTCTGTCTGCATGATCGTCTGTCACTATGTAAAATAGTAGTCTCTCTATGATTAATTTATCTGTATAACATTTTGCAAATAGTCGGAACGGGCCAAATCGGATGACTATATAATATAGCTGCTATAATAACGATAGGAAAAAATAATAGAACAAATATTATGATATATTTTTTTTACCCAATTCCAAATTCCAATATTTCAATTTATTCATTATATTTGCTTTTATGTCGGGTCGGCCGAAATGAGCCACTGATTTTCAATTTTATGCAAATCGGACAACTATACCATATTCTACTTCATCCAAAGTTAAAGTTCCTTTCTTGTTTTATTGTTTTTTTTTATATCATATAGCTGTCATATTATCGCTATTAATAAAGAAATCCAAATGAGACATGATATATGTTTCTATAATTTGATTATATAGGAACTATTGTACAAAATTGGGTATATTCTGCAAGGGTATAAGCTTTGGCTCCGATGCTTTTTTTACTTGTTTATTTCTTGTAAAAGGATTAAATTAAGCTTAGTTAAATCAATTTCTAAAAAAATGTAGTGTGTTTTTTTTTAAGTATATCTATTGTTTTAGAATATTTAATTGTTTCACAATGTTGACAATGTCTCTATAATTTAAATGTTTCTAAAAAGGTAGGTAGGTAGCATATTACTTTCCTAAATCATATAGTCTAATTTTATTTACTTGATTTTATATTGTGAACAAATTTTACTATCTTAAAATTATAAGTCCAAATACATTATTTTTGTAGCAGATATGGCTCCGCAAAAGCTTAAAATGCTTGCAACACTGATAACAGATGTGGTAGTTCCTGATATTTTTATAATTGTACCCATACATAATGACAAAATAAATTGGGCTAAGAAAACCATGCTACTTATAATAGCGACATCAGTACCCAATCCTCGTAGTCCAGATCCAAGTTTTGCACCTCCATTTTCATCCAATTCAAACTGAAAAGGAACACATTTTTATTACTACGTTTGATATATATAAATATTGTTATTTTTTTAGCTACAGTTATAAATTACAGCTATAAGTTAAGGAATACACATGTTCTTAGACAATGATGTCATAAACATATTAATATTAGGGTCTCCGCTTCTTCGTTTGAAGAAATCCAGTAGGAATATCTCGCATATTATATCGAACATATGAATGCACCAAGTTTGTAAGGCAATATTATTTTAATTTAATAAAACTTTATCAGGCTAAGTATACGCCTCTCCCGGCTCAGCTTTCCACAAACTTTGACGAAGCCGAGAATTCTAAAACTCACACACATACATACTGTAACGAGCTGATTTTCTGAGTTATTTTGCTCGGGACGTATGTGCGCGGCTAGCTTAAGGTTTATCGTGTGCTTGTCCCACCAAATTTATTTGTGTGATTGCCCAAATGATAACACATGGGAGGGTTAATTTCAAAGAAATAGTTTTTTATTGATTAGCTTAGGGCTACGCTAATGGCTACGCTTACGGCTGTAATTCCTCCTGAGTGGCGGCGGCTGCCGCTGATTGGTCTCCTCCGCCGTATTATGAGCTTGTAGCTACGACCGGTTCCGCCGTATTATGGCCGGTTGCGACCGGTTCACCGAGTTACTCGGATGTTATGTACTTGACGGAGCTAGCAGGACTTGCGCCCGACGGGTCATATCGGCAGATTCCACACCCTGATCTTCGGCGGGTAGGATTTTACGTTCCCACACCCTGAGTCGGAAGCGGGTAGGACCGACGTCTGCACACCCTCCCTAACTGCCGTATTGCCCACAACCGCCTTTGAGTCCGTACAAGGACTTCTTGATCCCGTATCCCCACGAAATTCGCCCGTTCTTCGTCCGTGATTGGCGTGGCACAGTACCGAAATACCGATTCGTCTCTCGTCAGACTTCGTGGCACGGCTCCTCTCGATCGCAACCTCGCACTCGACGGAAATCTCAGTTTTAAAGCCTTAGTTGGGATAGCTTACCTCTTGAAGCCCCAAACTTCTCGACTTAGCGATTTTGATTCCTTCGCGCACTCGATTCCGATTTCTATAACTCCGATTCACGCGCTCACTTTGCTTATCGCACTGGTACTAATTACCGCGATGCGCTCGTCTCCTCTTTTTATAAGCTGCCGAATTCCCGTTATCCCTGCCCGATCACGCCATCCAGTCCAAAGTCCGGCTCACATCTTGCGATCGGGTTCAAAGACCCATTTGCCGTTAATCCTCGGCGATTCCCCTTTCCCTTTCTCCAGTTGACCGCTTTGGTCGCTGGGTCCAATGTCCGTCCGTTCTCGGCGTCTCCCTTTTGGCCATTCCCGTAGGACCGCAATTCCCTCTACCCGTGGTCGCCCTTTGTTTACCCTTCACCGCCGCGATCCCCTACGTTTTATTTTGTGGGGAGTTTTAGTCTTCCAAAATCTAACTCCTCACAATACATTCTGTGGTTTTACAAAACAGACGTACATGCTTTGCTTAGATCGTCGGTAAATGTGGATCCGTGTATTCGCATGTTTTGGTACACAGGGTACTTCGGATAATCACACAGACTTGTTAATGACCGAAGCTGGTCAAATATAAATACAAATATAATAACAAATATTGATATGGAGCGAGATTGTCTTTTATATAAGGGTGAGTATTTCTGCGAAGTTTCAACGCAACTCATGAATAATATTATCAGACTGAAGAACTTTACGTTTGATGCCACCAACTAATACAGACCTTAGATCATAGTGATTAAAAATGGTTTTGTTTATAATATTACCTTTAGCAAGTGTGAGCGTGAGCATTTAATTGAATCTCTGGTATTACCATTTTGCTCCTTGCCAAAATTAACTTAGGATAACTATGAAGTATTAAAAAGCTCATAATTATTTCATTGAATGTATTTGTATGTATGTTAATTTGTTTCTGTTTCCGTATTAATGACTACTTGCCTCTTTTTTTTGACTATATCTGTCGTGTCACGGACTATTTTAACATTTCTAATTCGGAGGCATAAGGGGTGGCTCAGAGCAGTGCCTGGTGTACCTTTAATGCGGACAAGATATTACTGTAGTGGTAAATACGTATTTGTGTTGAATCTTTCAAAATATATATTCCTAACGATATTTTTATCACAATATGCTGTGATATCTCTTGGCCAAAGAACGTTCTTGTTAAGGAGTTCGAAGCAAAAAAAGAAAAGGAATAAGAATTCCTAGGACAGACCAGACCATTGCCCCCTCTTCGTCTTCCACTTCAAAAAAATATCCTACTCTATCCTTAATGCAAGAGGCTTACGTTGTAGGCTCCCTAAATTGTATTTTTATAGACATTCGTTTGTATCCCAGTTTCTTGTGATAAACCTGGTTAAAGCCGGAGATCCTTAGCTCCGAAGATTTTCCAGATGCGTAAGTTAACAACCAACTCCCAGCGTAGGCTGAGCAGGCCAATTCTTAGTCCCTTCATTGATGTTAACCATTTATTAATATTAATTCTTAATATTAATATTAATAATTTAATCATTTATTAATATTAATCATTCTTTACTATTCATCATTATTATTATTATTATTACATTACATTAAAATGCGATGTTAGGCTAGACATAGTAAAATCTCTGCCGACGTTCAATGGAAGCCACGATGAGTACGTATCGTGGAGGCAGGCTGCATTAGATGCATATGAAGTATTAAAAAAATAAGACGGCAGCGAGGCCCACTACGAGGCCGTTGTCATCATTAAAAAACATAAAAACAAATTTGCGGTCCCGCTCGGTCACTCCTCACGTCCCACAACACCGTGCTAAATTTCGATGCAATTCTAGCCAGACTAGATTGCACATACGCGGACAAAACGTCAAAATTTGGAAATGGTTGGGCAAGGAGATGCCGACCTTATGGCATACTATGACGAGGTCGAGAGGAAACTCACACTCGTCACCAACAAAATAGTCATGTCACACAACACGGACACAGCAACTACCCTAAATAAGGACGTTAGGGATGACGCCCTTCCTGCATTCATTGTAAGGCTAAAAAGACCACTCAAGTCACTCGTGCTACCAGCACAACCCAAAGACCTTCCGTCTGCCGAGAACAGCATCGAAAGAAGTGCGTTCGCGTCATCTTACGTGAAAGCTATAGAAGACAAAGCCCCTTTCAATGAGGGCTACAGGCGCAACAATAAAGGTCAGGGAAAGCAATGAAGGGGTGAGGATAAAAATCCGCACTTCATTCCTAAGCAGAACCAAGGCAGGCCTCATGAGGACAATCCCTTGCCGAAGCGCAGGGATCCTGAGACCTTAGACCAGAATAAAGCTTAGCCCATGGAGGTAGACCCCTCAACGGCTAGATTCAGACAAGAAACAAGCTGGGGAAAGCCACAAAGTAATAACAATTACTAAAGGCAATCCCAGCGGCAATCGGGCCAAAGACGCCAACGCGTCAATAATATAGCCCAGCCCCAACAGAAGGCAACAGATTATGCCGCTACAGCTGAGGCTGAGGTTGCCACCATTGAGGAAGATAGCGACACCGCCGAGCTTAACGACATCATCTATTTTTTTAGGGAGCGCTCCCGTCTGCCGTTCGTCGAGCGACAGTCGGCTGGCAGAACAGTAAAAATTCCCATCGACACGGAAAAAAATTACGTGAAGCCCGTAAAGGAGCTAAGAAACGTAATGCCGGTCACTGTGAGCTCTACTCACGGCTCCAGAGACGTCAAAAACAAGTGCATAATTCGCATTTTTGGACTACACGTCCCATTTTTCCTCTTAGATACACTGAGCACGTTCAACGCTATAATGGGCTTCGATTCGCTAACGCGAGCAGGAGTAGCATTGGACCTAGGCAAAAGCGTAATAAAATATGCGAACGTCACTGAAAAGCAAACATTTTTTGACTGTCAGAACGTCAATTTCACAGAAATCGATGACATAGTGGTGACCATACAACAGCCCCACCTGGGTGGTTGACAAAAAAGGGACTGACGATAATGGCACCAAGAAGAAGCGATTAGTAATCGACTTCAGAAAGTTTAACGAGCGAAAAATCGCCGATCGCTACCCTATGCCAAGTATACCCATGATTCTAGTGAACTTGGGGAAAGCCAAATTTTTTACCACCCTAGACTTAAAGTCAGGGTACCATCAAATATACCTGGCTGAAAAGGACCGAGAAAAGACCTCGTTCTCAGTTAATGGTGGAAAATACGAATTTTGCCGACTACACTTCGGCCTATAAAACGCAGGGAGTATTTTCCAAAGAGCCATCGACGATGTGCTGCGGGAAGAAATCGGCAAAATATGTTACGTCTACGATGACGACCTTATCATCTTTTCCGAAAATGAAACGGAACATGTCAAGCACATTGACACAGTGTTTAAGCGCCTACTCGATGCCAACATGAGGGTGGCACGAGAAAAGACAAAGTTATTTAAAGAGAGCGTTGAATTTTTAGGATTCATTGTCACCAGGGGAGGAACTAAAACAGACCAAGAAAAAGTCAGGGCAATAAAAGAGTTCCCAGAACCACAAAATCTTTTTAGCCTCAGGTCATTCCTCGGCCTGGCGAGCTATTACAGGAGCTTTGTAAAAAATTTTGCCTCTATTGCTATACCGCTTACCACCATCCTCAAAGGGGAAAACGGGACGGTCAGCAAGAATATGTCAATGAAAGTAGCTGTCAGGTTTAACGAAACTAAGCGAATGTATTCGATCATCTTCGTAACATTTTGGCATCGGAAGATGTCATATTGACATACCCTGATTTTAAATTACCGTTTGACTTAACCACTGACGCATCAGCGAGTGGAATAGGCGCGGTACTATCCCAAAATAAGAGACCTATTACCATGATTTCACGCACGTTAAAGGACTGCGAACTGAACTACGCCACCAACGAAAGAGAATTGTTACCTATACGGTACCAAGGAGGTACGGATATTTACAGACCACCAGCCTCTCACATATGCGGTATCCGACAAAAACGCCAACGCTAAGATTAAGCGATGGGAAGCGTTTATTGATGAGAACAACGGAAAAGTGTTTTACACAACCGGAAAACAAAACCTGGTAGCTGACGCGCTATCTAGGCAACCCCTGAATATCTTAGAGGATGAGGCCCGGTCCGATGCGGCCACGGTGCATAGTGAGCTTTCGCTCTCATACACCATAGAAACCACAGACAAACCTCTAAACTGCTTCAGAAACCAAATCATTTTGGAAGAAGCAGGCCAACCGCTTCGGTGAGATTTCATAGTTTTCGGAAATAGAACTCACCATAACTCGCTTGTTGAATCCGTTAAGGATCATCAACGCCAACGTTGTGAAAGCGATTCACTGTGATTTCCCTACCCTGGCTCGTATCCAACATGCCTTGAGACAGGAATTTCCTGCGACAAAGTTTTGGCATTGTAAAACCTTTGTCAGCGAGATCACCAACGCTAATGAACAGCTTGAAATCGCTAACACCAAGCACACTCGCGCCCATAGGGCTGCACAGGAGAACGCAAAGCCAATCCTCCGGGATTATTACTTCCCGAACATGACTAAATTAGCTAGCGAAGTGGTCGCAAATTGCAAGGTCTGCAATAAAGCCAAATACGACCGCCATCCCAAGAAGCAGGAATTAGGAACTACACCTGTCCCGTCATACGTTGGGAATATGTTGCACATCGACATTTTTTCGACCGACAAAAAAATCTTCTTAACCTGCATTGACAAATTCGCCATCGTACAACCCTTGGTTTCTAGGGCAATAATAGATGTACGAGCACCTATTCTCCAATTGGTAAATTTCTACCCTAATACCAAAACCATATACTGCGACAACGAGGCCTCCTTTAACTCCGAAACAATTACATCATTGCTGAAAAACCAATACAGCATTGATGTTGTCAATGCGCCACCGCTACACAGTAGCTCAAATGGCCAGGAAAAGAGATTTCACAGTACCCTGGCGGAAATTGCCAGATGCCTCAAAATTGATTAAAAAAATCGAGGATACTGTAGAACTGGTAGTACGGTAGTACGAATGTAGCGACCTATTGTATTCTACCGTAGTAGAATACAATAGGTCGCTACATTCGGTCACAGAGTTTAGGCCGGTGGAGGTCATCCACATCAGCAGCGATGAGGTGATGCCGGCAATTAAAGCCAAAATTGACAAGGCACAACAGTCTAACCTAGACAGGGTTAATCCTTCAAGGCAGAACCGGGTCTTCGAAGTCGGTGAAAGAGTACACCTACGCAACAACAAAAAAAAAACAAAAGGGAACAAATTGTCATCGATCGAAAGTATCTCCCATCGTAACCTTCGGAAGAAGGAAGAAAGTCGAGGAGACCACCCGACTCTCCAGTAGCGCCTAACCTTGATAGTTACCACGACACAGCAACTAGGACCACCAGCGGCAGTAACCTACCGCCGACCCCCCGCCACGTATATCAAACCAGCCGGCTCCATCTCTATTAGTTTTTGAAGAATGCAACGATGTTGAATTCCTTTGTGTAAATCTATCTGTTAAATGTAGTTTCATTTACATATATGACATGTTCCTATATTACTCTGTTGTCGGAACTTCCTATTTATTGGATTCGTCTTTCCGCTATCCAGTCGGTCTCCAATAGACTTTCGGATAGGAACAATTTAATAGTTCTAGGTGATTTTAACATTCCTGGAGCTACTTGGTTTGCTACCAAATCTTCAAATACTCTTTTTACTACAGCACAACATGGCTTTTTTAATAGCTTCTTTGACATTTCGCGCTCTGAAATCAGCCATGTACGGAGTTCCTTAGATCGCTTGCTGGCCCGGCAAGAGTTAGTTTGTTCAGGGTTGGGTTCTGCCACTGACACAGCCCGAAGATCCATATCATCCTACGTTCGATGTGGCTATCGATATTGGGACTTCTCTGGAGGTTAGGTCTTATCGGCCACCTAAAAAGGTCCACTGCTTTCGCAGGGCGGACTTCGGAAGGCAGTTGGCCCGATTTCTATATTTACTCATTAATCTGTCTAGTCTAGCTTTCCGCGCTCGGTTTTGTTTTATAATTTTGTCAACACTAAACGTAAGCCTATTACACATCCTTATTTGCTTTAATTTGAAAATATGACAGCAGACAATGATCAGGCAATCGCCGAACTTTTTGCTCAGTTTTTTTAAACTACCTATTCTTCAACGTGCTGAGCCAGTTTATAGCAGTATAAGCCCATTTACAGCATCTTTTTTGATCAGTCTTTTCTTCATGTCATGTGGATTTATTAGGCGAAGATCATCAACAACACAATCTTTCGGAGCTTAATTCATTTATAATTAAGGGCTTCCAACTAAACTTTCAGACAGATGTAATACTGATTTCAGTCAAGCATTAGATTCCGTTAATCAGTCAATTTTTGTTAGGAATCTCGATTTAGTGGAGCCATTTGGGTCCCTTATTGCTTACATTATTTATAAATGCCCTGACCAAAGTTTTGTCTATCTCTAGAGTACTCATGTTCGCAGTTGACGTTAAACTTTGTGTACAGTATACTGACAACTCTTGCCAGTAGGATTTACAAAGAGATCTTAATAACTTTTAATCATGGTGGCGTGTAAATTAAAACTTTATACTTTTCATTAGTTCGTCCTATCTTAGAGTCGTTTGGAATCCACAACATGATGTCCACGGAAAACGCATCGAATTAGTTCAAAAGAACATTTAATTTTTCGCTTTACGCGGTTTTAACTGGAATTCAGACTAAAGGTTACCCTCTCATACAAGTAGACTAATTAACCTACCTACTAATTAACCTACCACACTTAGCCAACTGTAGAACTATGCTAGATATTACCTTCATCTATAATTTAATCCATGGTGACGTGGACATGTCTGATAGGTTAGCTTAATTCCCAGATACCGAGTAGAAATATTAGATCCTATTTACCTTTAGATCATCTAATGAAATTAATAAATCCTTTAGAGTTTTGTGTGCTAATTATAATGATATGAACCCAATAACCTTAAACGTTGACAGCCTTCCCAAACTAAAAAATTGTAATCCTAACTTAATTAGTAAGTATGCAACCAAACATTTCGAAAGCACGCCAGTAGTTAATTTACTCGCAAACTTTACCTATACTTTCTCCTATCGCGCCTACTAACACCTAACCCTAACAAACACATGCTTGGTGTAGCAAGTGCCACTTGAGTGTACTGCCCGTAGTGCATATACGTTCAAGAAAAAAATAATAACAGTAAATCGAAGACAAGAACAAACATAAGGAATTTTTCCTGAAGTTTTCCTTATGGACCAACCTCTCCCAAATGATGAGAGGCGTTCCTATATCTGCTTATACACGTTTTTCTGTGTACAGTATTTCTCGGTCTTGTTTGACCAGTTCTATATATATTTGGTGGTACCATGATTTTAGGGTGTGATAGTGAAGAATTTCGCCCTTTTCAAGTTTTCTAGAATCATGGCAATATTTGGCATATGGTATTGATCGGCAGTGGCTCTCTCGATTTTCTGTTGGCGGCACATCAAATGTAATTAGGGTATCTAGTAAAAAGAAAGCGGCTTTTAGGACAAAGAAGAACATCAAGAATTTGTTTTTTACTTTCCTAAAGACAGGCAGGCATAATGTTTATAGCCCTTTTACATAATTTTTACCAACCCGGTGCCAATTCCGGTCAATTTTTAAAGTCTTCCCAGACAAAAGTCAATGAACGGTAACAGGAGCATTTCTCTGCTGCCAGACTTACAGATACTCTCAGATAAGTTTCAATTTGTGGCGCTTTGTCGGCAGTGTTCTGGGGGACAGGATATCCATACAGTCTCGCACCAGTTCTTGTTCGTCGCGTGCGTTCCGGATGAGATTTTGCCACCAGGGAAGAGCTCGCTGAAGCGCTCTTAAGGCAAGCGGTCTCCCGAGTCAAGACTGTCAGAATCTAGCCGAACATAGTGCAGTTAGCGATGGTTTTAGTGCCGACCAGGAAGCGCACCTGCTCACAAGTCAGGACAAGGTTATGATTTGGTGGTGCAAGTGCACGATCAAGGAGGAGGATTTCCGCCCAAAGTGTTTTAAATGTTTAGAGCTGTGCCACCTCGCCAACAGGCGGAATAGCACAGAGGACAGGTAAAAATTCCGTTTTAAATACGGGCAAAATGGTCACAAAATGGGCACGTGCACAAATCCTGCGAGCTGCTTCAGGTGCGGCAGCAGGATCAACTGCAGCAGGATCAATCAACTGATTGACACGGGCATGAATAAGGTATAATAAAGGTAGAAATAATGCTGGTAGAAAGGTAGAAACCTGCTATCGTAAATAGTTAGTGCATGGTATCTCTACGGTCGTGCGGCAAAGCAGCCTCCCGATTATCCAATGTTCTCTTTTTAAGCGGGTTTAGTCGAGCTAGGATAGGCAGTTGGTAGGTCTATAGCGTCTAGATTGGCCCTAGCCTATCGCCGACTATACACTGAAGCCACTGGCCGCTACCCCAAAGCTGGTAACATCATTGCATGGGCAGATAAGCCAGAGACAGAAGCTATGACGTCTTAGCGGACGTCGAAATAGAACGAAAATTGTGTTAAGTGTCGTCCGTCGGGATAGTAAATACGACACAGAAGCAGTCGAAAACCCTGAAGTCGAAGTGAGAGGCAGAAGGAAGAAGTCTAGTGGGTAAGCAAAAGCGACAACACATAGATGGTGCAGTTAGGAGATAAAATGGTATTGGAAATTGTAAAATAAAAATTGAAAAAAAAAAAACAAATAAACAGCAAATACATTGTAAATAAAATATCAAACGATCGTGTTGGTGCAATCGTACAGGTGGATTAATCGGCCATTGCCGAATTGTGTGAAGCATCTGGTAAGCATAATAACTCTGCGTTTGCTCGGGTTATTACTAATCATAGTTAACACAGGATATGTGGGTTTGACTGTATTTTTATTACTTCAACTGTACATAAGTCAAATCTGATGCCTAGATCCGGATTTATTCGTAGTTGCCAAAAGTGTAGTATCAGTTGTAGCTTCCGAATTGCATCTTATCAGGACTTATCTATGATGGGAAGTTATAGCCGCAGCACCCTTATTTAACTGACACACCTTTTAATCTCTAGCGAAGAAACGCTAAAATACTACAGACTTTGTGTAGAGGTACTGGCCAACCGTTGAACATATCCTGGCCGGGAATCTACTTTACGAAAGATATTGACAAGGTCAGTGATAGAGTCGTAGTGTGATGTAAAAATATTGTTAATGCTATTAATGATATATTGTGGCCTTCAAATGGAAACAAGATTTTATATTAAGTGGATTTGAACTCTGATTCACAGCGCACTGATTCAAGCTATTAATTCATACAAAATTGTATTTTCCGGGATTTCTTACTCAAGCTCTTAGAACGGTACCGAAGCGTACTGCCTACAATCTCCGCTCTTTATGTAATATCAGGAAAGCAATATTACAAGATCGGGCCGTGTTAAAAAAAAATTATTTTAAGAAAAATATATTGCAAGATGGTATTGATAATATCCCTTTATATGACCGTGATGCATATCTGCAACATACCGTTTGAATTCAACTATTTCTTAATGTATATTAAGTGAAATGTGTTAGTGTGATGTCATCATGCAACAAGGTTTTTTTTTTAGTTTTATGACATGATTACACTCTACTATGTGTTTTTACAACATATTTGTACTTTTCCCGCCAATTTTGTTCCAAACTTTATATTACAAATATTTCTTAAACTACAAGTTATTTGTTTAAACAAAACTGCACAACTGAAAATGTATTTATGTTAATAATGCATGTGCAGTCGAGTTATTATGTTATGTGTTGCATATATACATCAAACCGCTTTTCTGAGTTGATTTGTGCAGTCTCTATTTTGATGTATATATGCAACATACATGTGTTTGTGTTTATTATTATGTTGTGTTAAGTGTATTTACATATATATAATTTTTTGGTATTTGGTGTGTTTGTAGTCTGTGTTATATGTTCATTTATGGACCACAGTTATGTTTTTTTTTTCAAATGTTATTTACTATTGTATTACATAGGAATAATGTCAGGATAAGGATTAACGCCTTCGCAAATGGAAAGTTTTTTTAATAGCGATGATGATCTCAACTTTTCTGCTGATGATGATAGCGATTACTATCCAAATAAAGAAGATTTTGAGACCACAGAAGGACCTAAGAAGGAATTTACTATGGAGACAACGCAGTTTGATTTTGAATGAGAACCAACTTCAGCTGCTTACGAGCACTGCATTGCCTTCGGAACTAATGGAGCTGTCGCAGCCTAATCTATTTTTTTCGTATTTATTTGCGAAAAAAATTTTGAGAATATTTCGGTTGAAACTAACTTTTACATTTATTAAAAAGACCCAAACGCAAATATTACTTTTACTCCTTTGGATATTCAACAATTTGTTGGAATTGTATTGTATATGCCGTCTTCAAAATGTTCCCTTTACTGGTCTGCGAGTATTGGAATACCGACCATTCAAAATATTATGTCACAAAAAACATTTGGAACAATCAGACGTCACATTAATTTCAATAACAATCATAATATAATTTGCCTTTGACTGATCGCCGTCATGGTCGGCTTTTCGAAATACTACCACTTATTCAGAAAATGAATAATAATTTAGGAAAAGTACCTAAGGAACAGTTTTTGTTTGTCCACGAACAGATGGTTTGTTGAAACAAAAACAATCCTAACAAGCCTCATAAATGGGGATATAAAATATGTGTCTTAAGCGGTAATTCGGGCTATAAATTCGCAAACGTTGGCAAGCCAGAATTAAGTACTGAAACTATTATTATATGTTAAATGAATTTTTGGAATATATAAAGTTTAATTTTGAACCCAAGCATATTTGATGTATTTATGCAACAACATTAATAAAAGTTTTAAAAATCAAATTTGGGAAAATGAAAAAATGTGCATTTTTTATTTTTACGTATCTATCTAATAACGAAAACCGCATAAAAATCGGAATTTATGCCATATAAAGGGATATAAAAAAACATCCAGGAAGCAGTAGTAGTTCATTTCCCCGCAATCCCTACTTTTACTTTCTCCTATCGCGTCTACTAACATTGACCGTAGTGCATAGACAACCAAAAAAAAAAACGCTACCACGAGTTGCGCCCGGCGGGTCAGACCTGCAGATCCCCATACCCTGCTTCTCGACGGGTAGGACTTCACATCCTTACACTCAGACCTGTCGAAGGGTTGGACCAGGTTCCAACACGGAAACCTCGAACGGCTCTACCCACACCCTACGCCGTAGCCTAGCTGCCCACGCCTTCTCGTCGTCCGCGATCGTCGTGGCACAGTACCGAAATACCGGTTTGTCTCTCGACAGACCTCGTTACGCAACCACGCACTCGACGGCAATCTCAGCGTTGAAGTCACAGCTGGGATCGCTTGCCACTTCAAGACCCAAACTTCTCAACTTTGCAATCTCGGTTTTGTGGGGAGTTTTCGTTTTCACAAAACTCACACTCCGCACAATGTTTTTACTCTTAACAGACGTGTTGGTCTTTGTAATATGATCATTCCATGTGAGAGCTCTTTTCAACGTAATTCAGTGGCTACATGTTCCAAAGGAACATCGTTGATATTAAGGCGCTGAAAATTTTTTACATTTAAACGTTCCTTTCTTTACTAATTGGAAGACATTTTGATTTGACTGGCAGTATCATTAGGTTGGTATTTGTGATAAATAGTATAAATATTATCGTTTTAACAAGATCTAGTATCAGATCTAGTCTAGTAAGCTATTTGAGCTTTTGCTAAGAGAGGGCAGAAGAAGAGGCAGCTACAATTAACAAAAGGAGTCGCTTGCGCTCCATGTCAATGCCAGCAATCATGCCGTCGTTGCAGCGCTTCACTAGCTTATCGACGGGCAATAGCAGCCTCTCAGTTTTTACTCTTAGCGCATGACAGACACACAAAAGCGCTACAGCGCGTATGATCGGGAGCTGCTACCGACTTACAAGGCCGTTTGGGCTTAATCGTGAGACAATTATCCTTCATTGCTGAATTCTGCACGAAAAACAATCATATTACTGGTATAGAGTGGACGAGTGCGCACGCCTCCAAGAAGCAGACGACGAGTTGAACCACCTGTGGAGAGACATCTAGACTGGCAAATCACCGTTAGAATTTCGTAAGCTCTAACAACCGATCTTCAGCATCAGCGTGTACTGCGATGTATCATTGTCCTGTATTCTTCCATATAAGAGATCGCCCATGCGGAGAACCATACTCGGCGTGCTGCATGGCACGGCCCATTCTGGCAAGCGCGCCACCGTCAAGTTGATCACTGATCGCTTTGTGTGGACCAGCGTCACCAAGGACATTGTCCTCTGGTCATGTGTCCGGTGCCAGCGATGCACGGTATATTGACACAGCAGAGACGCCTTCAGCTATTTCGATTTGCCCGATAGACCTCAACATAGACCTCATTGGCCCAATGGCCATTACTGCTTGACGGTCATCGACCAATTCAGCAGATGGCCAGTGTGCCAGTGAAGATTTCGACCGACCAAGAACGTTAGTTCAAGTTGGACTGGAAGCGACTTTGTAATGTGGGGATCACCCTATGAAAGCTGCCCCATGTCAGCGGCTGACGGCAAATGCCAAACAGCAAATCCTTTGCAGGCATCGCTTCGAATGGCACTTTGGCTGACGCGAAGCTTCCCCTACTGCATTCGAAAAACCACCGCGTGAAAAAGCTATCTCATGTATCATGTAAACCAACAGCGAATCTTTACTAATTTATCATTAAATAAATACTGTGTGTTCAGACGAACACGAATATAAATACATTTAAATAAGAATTTTTGTGCTCTGTGTAAAGTAGTCATAAATGTACAAATGAAATTGAACACTTTACTTGGGTGCAGTGCACATGTAATCTGAGTGCACGCCGCTTATCTAATAAGATGTTTTCCCCCGCCTCCTAAACCACTGATAGGGTCCTATCCGCTCGAGATATGTAGATGTTCGGCAGCATGGGACCTAGATACGACGGGAGTTATTTACTTATTTACTCTCAAAAAGATACAAAAGTTTTTTTATTGTTTAAATAATATTCAATTATTAAGAACATAATAAAATTTCTTTGTTTAAAAAAAAAAAAATCGTGGTCGAAAAATAAAATCGACAATAATAAAAAATTCTAAAATTTTTTTAAATTTTGCTTTCAAGCAAATTATATTTGAGCGTATTCGAGGCAAAAACATCAAAAAAGTGGTGACAAAAAAAAATAAATAAAAAAAATAAAGAATCTACCCCAAAATCTGTGAAAAAAAAAATCCTACCAAATCAAAAGTTTTCCCAGTTTTGTGGCAGTTCCATTAACTAGCAGAAAAAAAATAAATAATAGTGCCTGAACGATATAAAAAAAAAAAAATATCAAAAAATTAAAGACGACATCAACCATAGCAACAACGTGTCGGCGAGCAGCAGCAACAGCAACAGCAGCAACAGCAACAGCAACAGCAACAGCAACAGCAACAGCAACAGCAACAGCAACAGCAACAGCAACAGCAACAGCAACAGCAACAGCAACAGCAACAGCAACTATAACAACCACTGCAGCAACGTGTCGGCGACAGCAACGACAACAACTACAACTATACGGCAGCGTCGGCGAAGAAGATAAGTCAATTTTAAGATATTTTAAATTAAAATTAAATTAAGAAAATGTTGTCCGCACAAACGATTGCCCTAATTAAAAGGCAAGTCGAAATCACAATAAGAAGTAAGGAGTTGCTGGAACTCACAAGTTTAACCTTTGAATATTTGAAAACGTTTGACGCACTTAAAGCCGAGTGTATAGTGCATTTAGTTTTTGATGCTTCAGCAAAAACTACTAACAATAAAAGTTTGAACGATATAATGTGGGTTGGGCCATGAGTTCAAAAAGATATTTTTGACATTATTATTAAATGGAGAAAATGGGAATTCGTTGTATCAGCGACCATGGAAAAAATGTACCGTCAAATAAAAATAAATGAAGATGACCAAAAATATCAATATATTTTATAGAGGAATTCTCCAGATCAAAAAATTAAAAATTATAAGAATATATTGATTGCAGCACAGCTGGAAAAGAATAGGATTAATTGGCATTTTATTCCCCCGGCAGGACCTCACTTCGGAGAAAAGAAAGAAAAAATTTTGGACTTGGAAGAGAATAATAAACTCTTCATGGCTGAAGGGAAGCCTAGAAACAGACGAGCTCCTTTTGGTTTTATGGGATCCCTATATCACATATTGTTTGGGATAATGGATGAAGATGATAGGATTCAAATGGAAGATAATATGAGAAATTTGGTAAGCAATCAGAATAGGCTGAATGAGTTGAGCAAAAAGCAAACGTCTTTAGTCGATTCTACGGCTAATATATTAAAAAGTACGACGGATGATATAAATGCGAACTTTAAAGGCATGAACAAAAGAATTGAGAATATGACGGCCGTGCTAAAAGAATCTTATTATGTGTACAAAGAGTCTATCAACTTTTTCATGATTACCAAGCAATTAAGCAGCATAATAGATGACTGTGAAAAAATACAATCAGGAATCATAAGCCTACTAATTGACATCAATCATGGAAGACTTAATACGAACATGCTGAAATAATAAAAATTAAAAATATAAATTTCCAAAATAAAGGAAATGTTGTCAGAAAACTTATTGTTGCCAGGGAAAAGAACAGGTACTGAGCTAAATGACGTTTACACTTTACTAACAGCGAGGGGACTATTTGTTGATAGGAAGCTCATTATCAATGCCAAAACACCGTTGTTTGGAAGGCATGCTTCAGTGCTCTATAGAATAGTTCCTTTACCTCTTCAAATTGAACAAGGAATTTTTACGATAAGATCAGGCTGCACTGCTCGAACAGATAGCGATGTATTAGTTGCTCATCACAGTATTCAGGTAGAAGATCAAGGGACGCTATCTATGTCATATATCGGTGCCATAACTGAAATACTTAAAGTAGTTTGGAACCAATTAGGGTCTCCAGTAATAAACCATACAGAAGAAATAAAAAATTTAATAATTAAAATAAATGACTTAAAAACAAATAGATTAAAATTACATGAACTAGATTTTCATCACGTCACTGGCCATACATCTTTAATGTTGGTAATTATTATTATAATAATTTTAATAATATATTTTGTAAGAAAAATAAAAATACGAAGGCAATTACAAGCCATAGCTATACCTAGCGGTATACTTAATGTTTAAAATAAATAAAGATAATTTCTCAAAATAAATAAAATATGTTATGTTAAGAAAATTGGAAAGAAAAAGATTAAATAAAAAGTTGTAAAAATGTGTGTATAAAACCAAAAACGGTCGTTAAAGATGTAAGTTGCAATATAAATTATATCGAATTAAATAAATACAGTCCACTTCCTTTGTATTGCCATTAGTTAAAATGTACGCCTAATCTTGCCGGCCCTTTGCAGAATGTTCAGACGAACACGAATATAAATACATTTAAATAAGAATTTTTGTGCTCTGTGTAAAGTAGTCATAAATGTACAAATGAAATTGAACACTTCACATGGGTGCAGTGCACATGTAATCTGAGTGCACGCCGCTTATCTAATAAGATGTTTTCCCCCGCCTCCTAAACCACTGAAAGGGTCCTCTCCGCTCGAGATATATAGATGTTCGGCAGCATGGGACCTAGATACGGCGGGGGTTATTTACTTAGGCCTCTGCGTAGGCCATGTATTAGTCTTATTTGATTCTCATGTAAGCTATTGAAACCGAAGATATTTCCAAATAAAATCAGTTTCTAACAAAAACTCAATGAATGAAGATCGTTTCTTTTTTGAACCCTCTTTCACTGTGCTTAGCTAATCTCCCACAAATTCAATGAATGTTAGCCGTAAGTTTAATCCGTAAACAGTGTATTCTTACAGTTTTATGCTAAAAAAGAAAGTGCAGGAGAATATTTGGTATACATATCATAATGAATTAGGCCATATAGGAAGAGATTAGGTCGAAGAAGGATATTTTTGTAATGATAGATGAGGAAACTAAATTTGTTAGGTTGTATACAACGAAAACGTCAAGTACTAAAAAAGTTATGGTAGCTATAAGAGATTATTTGAAATTATATAGCAAACTAACTTGCATTGCTTCGGACAGGGGTAGTTCTTTTATATCGGAAGATTTTGTAAAATTTATGCAAGGTTACTATATTAAGCATGTAAATATTGCAACTAGTTCACCTCTAGCAAACGAAAAAGTGGAAAGAGTTACTCGAAGCTTACGACCAATCATAGCAAACTCAGAAATTTAATCGCATTGGGATGCTAAGATGAAGAATGTTAGAAACTTAGAAAAAATTAGAAAAAAAGGATGGGGATTTCAAAAAAAGATTCAAAATGATAGTGAAAGAAGATTTTATAAGAGTATGAATGTTAGCACAAAATACATAACAGGAAATTAAATAGTGTCCAAAAAATGTGATACTACAGTGGGAGTGGCAGTGATGTTAATACCAAAACACACGTACATGGCAGTGAGGGATTTTGGATATATTCGTATATATAGCTCTGGCGCCCGGCTTGCCGCATTAAAAACCTAATTTCTTTTCAACATACATACATACATTTGGCGTGCATACTGTGGTTATAAAGCCAGCAGCAAAGAGGTGCGGAGAGAGCGGCTAAGTGCATGTCAGTAATCCAGCTTAAGTGCAGTTATTTGCTGTCGCGATTACGCTAACAACTGCAAGGAGCAAAGCACACGGCAAAGGGCAAGGCACAAAAAGAAATGCAAGAAACTAACAAAGGCAGCCAAAATTTAAATAAATATAATAAATATAGAAAAGCTGTATGTACACGCGAAGTGATCGGTAAATTTATTAAATATTGATATTCAATGATATATTATTTTAATAAAAGACCTGTGGCTTAAACAAAAGTTTAACACAAAATAAAGAGCATAATAAAAAAACACGACCATTCACTCCTTAACAACTAAATATTTTGGCCAGGAGATATCAGAGCATATTGTGTTAAAGAATTCGATAAAGTCTTTTTGGTGATAGTGCAATGATGAATTTTGGTAATACAGGTTAATTGTTAATGTAATTGTTAATACCAATTGAGGATGGGGAGTTTGCTAGACTGGGTTTCGCGGGTCGCTAATTGTGGCAGTTTTAAGGACAACACGGAAATCACCCGTTTTCACCACCGATCTCTGAGTCATTGGGATAGATACTAAGAGCAGCTGCCGAGAAAATCTGCGGTTGAATTGCGGGATACTGAAGGAATCCGTCCAACTGAGCTTGACGCCGAAAATAGCGTCAAGAGCACATCGAAAACTACTAAAAAGCTTAATAAATCCACTTCCAATTGAACATCGCGACAAGTCTGGCAGAAGTAGCTCAAGCCTATGTTTTTGGAGATATCATCAAGACTTTTGGCCTGCACATTGTTGTGGCATAGCTAGTAGACGATCTTATGAACGCCAATAGCTTGTGATGAAGTCACTTCCATTGGCCACGGAGGCTGAGCAAGGCTCACGGAGAGCGGCGTAAGACCCACGGAGGGCGGCCTGTAGTGAGATCCCCCGCTAGAACGATAAGGCCCTAGGGGATACCCTGAGGAAGGTAGCGCAAGCTTTACATCCGCATTCAGCCCGAGCAGCAGTTCGCATCGGGAGAGGAGAGGACAGCGCCGACACTTCTCCAACAGGGGAGCCGACGGCGACGGCAGCAGCAGCGAGCGGAGAGCGGGAGTCAACAGCGTCGGAGAGAGGTAGACGACGGCCGATGCAGAGAAGAGCACCGCTGCCGAAGGCATCGGCCCCGAGTGCAAGGCAGCCGCAGCTGGAGCACGGATTCGGGAGGCCAGCCGCCGGGCGCTGCGACCGAGGGCGAAGACCCAGCAGCCGTCGCAGCAGCCGATCGCGGAGGGAGAGACGGTGGATAACGGAGCGGAGTAAGGCGGTGAGCGCGGCTCGCGGAGAGTGCGGGCCGACAGCAGCACGGGAGCCGAGGCCCTTCCCTTCTGTTCCCCCCTGCTCCCCTCTCCACCACTCGCCGCTGCTGGGACTGCCGGGCGCGAGAGGTAGACCGCTGCTGGGAATGCCAGAGCGGGAGGGAGCGCGGAGCTACAGAGAAAGGGAGGATTTTCTTGCCCCGTCCCCGTCGTCGCCACGACTCAAGCACGCTCGAGTCCTTGTTCTGCCCGTCTCTGAACAAATAAATGTTCTGGAGAGAACTCTGTGCCGCTGAGGGTATCCCGGCCACAGAAGCTTCCTTACAAGCTTTAAGCTGAAAAGTAAAAAAAGATAAGCGAATATCTCATGTAATTTTAGTTCCTGTTTTTGAAAAATATATTCTATATTTTATGGCAAAAACTGCCAATTTTCTTTGTTCTTAATGATATCCGAATACAACGTAATAGATACTTGTTTGCATTGAAACCGAATAACGGACAGACAGACTTGCGGACATAGCTAGATCAACTCGGCTGGTGATGCTGATCAAAAATATATTTTCTTTAAAAAAATTAAATTTTATTTTATTCTACTAATTATCATAATAATAAAGGATTTGTTTTTATTTTTGTTATGTATTAGAATAAATATGACTATCGCGATAAATGTAAGTCTTAAGAATATAATAATACATTACAATAAGAAGCAAGTTTCAATATATTTTTGAATAAGATCATAATGAATAAAAGATTCGATATTTATTTTTTAAATTAGGAAAATGTATAGAGCAATTTATGAAAATCAGCAAAACGCTTTAGAAAAAAATTTTTTTTTTCATTTGATCAAAATAGGTTTTATTTTATACTGTCATAGAAATGTTTGGGGAAAAATGCTAATTGAACGATTTATGAATGCCTTGCATTTTAAAAAATTATCGAAGTTTATATTAATTATTTTGTATTACCGCAATCCATTGCAAAATAACATTCTCTAAGGAGCCATAATTGTAATACTTACCGTAGACATGTTGTGATAATGGGCAACCAGCAGAAAAGGCATTGTGAAAAGCGTAGAGTACATAACACCTGCTGTCCAACTGAAAATTAAGACACTTATCTTTGATCTTGATAAGGCCATCAGTGCCATTCCAAGACTATAGAACACCAGTCCTCCTACGTAGACAGTTTTAGCGCTTTAAGTATAAAGATAATATTATTTATAAGAATTTAAAATTAAATATTTATATTATTAATATATTATTATTATTTCTAAAGACTTTTTTTTCGTTATTTTTTGGTAAAAAGTACATAACTATAAAGTTTAAGAACGGCTGGAGAAGTGGATAATTCATTTAAAATTTAAGAAATACTGACTTCCACCATCCAACTCGATTGAAACCAAGAATATATATAATAACGTCTGGTATAAATAACCTTTGACACCTTGTGATTCGGTCTAAGAAGGGGTTCTCAAAAACACTTAGGGTTACTTTATAAGCCCGTAATGATGATATATAGTTTATTCATTTGGGCAGAGTCGAACTATTTTATTTCTTCAGTGATTTACATTGAAACGTACTTATTGATTAGAACAAACGTAAAAAATCGGCGGTTTCGGGTCCAGATAGGCAAGAACGCTCCACCTGACCAAAAACTAGGAAGGGAGTGTGACGAAGTTACCTAAGCTGGACCCGGAGGTGAAGAGGCTCGTGAAGAGCTGCGTAAGGAACACTGATGGCGGCCCTAGCATTAAGACCCCACTGTTTGTACAATAAGGCAGTAAGCCAACGGAGGGAGCCATAAGACCCATGAAATGGTGCAAAATTGCTTCCGCGTTCTGCCAGTGTAAGCAACACCCACCGAACGGGGAGCCAGTGAAGACGACAATCCCTCTAAGAGTAGCTGACGGCGGTTACATCAGCCGTTCGCACCGAGTAGGGAGCCAGTGAAGACGATAGCTCCTCCGAGACGGCAGCCGAGGGCGGCGACAGCAGCGAGGAAGACCGCCAGCAGTGGCAGAAGGGAGCACAGCTCCCGAAGTCAGCGCCCCAATAAACAACGTCGACAGCAGGGACCGATAACGGCGAGACTATAGCGAGGCCAGCAGCAGATGCGGTAGCCGAAGTAGTGAAGGGGTAGTTTTTAAAATTAAATAAATTAATTAAAAATTTGTTACCCAAAAAAAAACATTACAAAATATTAATACATCTATATATATAAAAATGAAACCCGTTTTTCGTTGTCATCGCATCACGTGTGAACGGCTGGACCGATTTGGCTTATTTTTTTTTTGTAGTTTTCTAATACTCTGTACAAGGTTCTTACGGAAACAAATACTAAGAAAATCGCTCAGAAAGATTAAAAAATATACATTTCATTTTGGATATTTTAAAAAACGCGCGAGTTACATAGAACACCCTGTCTCTGTACCCCCTGTCACACCCTGTTAGGGCAAATAAGAAGTGCATAAGGCGGTCACACTTTGATCGGGGACATGGTCTCGCACCC
>VNJM01000778.1:0-14978 GCA_008042475.1 Drosophila kanapiae
TATGAAAGGCATGAACCCTTTTGAGTTTTGTGCGCTTATTATGATCCACTTGATGTATCGTTAAAAGATTATCCTACTGGATCAGGGGAAATATTATAATTAAGATTAATATTAAGTTTTAATTTTAACAGTACACTATTTTTTCAATTATCAATTATTCTTTGATTCATCGCAATCGAATGCAGGCTAAGCAAAAAAACCTAAAGAAAAGGTCAAATGTATAAAGATGGCTATTGTATTCCGCATAACGGCGTGCATAGAATCATGTATTTCAGTTCGATTTTATTTATTAATAAATTTAACAAGGCTTATCGTTATGTAAGTTTTATATTTATATGAAAGGCATGAACCCTTTTGAGTTTTGTGCGCTTATTATGATCCACTTGATGTATCGTTAAAAGATTATCCTACTGGATCAGGGGAAATATTATAATTAAGATTAATATTAAGTTTTAATTTTAACAGTACACTATTTTTTCAATTATCAATTATTCTTTGATTCATCGCAATCGAATGCAGGCTAAGCAAAAAAACCTAAAGAAAAGGTCAAATGTATAAAGATGGCTATTGTATTCCGCATAACGGCGTGCATAGAATCATGTATTTCAGTTCGATTTTATTTATTAATAAATTTAACAAGGCTTATCGTTATGTAAGTTTTATATTTGTATAGTTTTCGGAGACGTTAAAGACCGCGTGAACACTTTGGTAGTTCGAACGGGAGTGAAGTGTAAAGCAGAACATAAAAGAAATCACGCGGTTTTCTTATCGGAGACAAATGGGGGAACAAGTACCGAAATATGCGAAGATAGGCATATATATGTATATATTGAAATTGCATCGAGTGCACAGTGGGGCAATCGTTGAAGTTACGGTTGATGTCGTACTTGCCTCCCCCCTGTTAAACTTACATTACTCCTGGAATGTTATTTCAAAAACATTCTTAATTCGGTCTGCTTGTAATTCGGTCTAATTACCTAAAATTGTAGTCTTAAGATTATTTTACAATTATGTTTGCTTTATTATATTTTATGTTACAATATATGTTTAACGAGTCTGTATATTTCTACCTGTTATTTTCCTATCAAAGTGAACATCTTCAATACTGTTCTGATATTTATATTTTCTTTTAATAACACATCTGTCTCTTTTTCGTCTATAAAAATGTGTTTTTTCTTGTCTTTCACAGTTTTAATTATGTATTTCGGTCTCTGTTTTATATTTTGAAACCCCAAGTACTTAACTAGTTTACGATTTGCAAATTCATTGTTAATATTTCTATTTTTTTATTTTGTATTTTTTCCTGTAAGTTCTTCCAATCAGATTCGTCAACATGATTGTGCAATAAGTCATTGGGTTTCTTGTTAAGTGTTGTGTGTATTGTATCGTTATATATTTCTACAGATTTAAGCGCAAGGGTCCTATTGTCAATTTCCCTAGTCTTATCGTCCAATTAAAGGTTCTGATATGCTCGTTTAACGTTAAATGAAACCGTTCGATATCTGAGTTTCCTGTGTACGTATTTGGTGAAGTAAAATGATATTCAATGCCTGCAATATTAAGGAAATCCTTTATATATGCTGTATAAAACTCATTGTCGGCAATAATTTTTTTTGGCTTGCCCAGATTTGCAAATCGTTCTCTTAGAGCACTAGCTATTGTTATAGAGTTTCGGTCTGCTAGATAGTGAATAGAATCCTGTTTTGATAGCTTATCGACACAGGTCAAAAACATTAATGTTTTAGTGAAAAACCAAATATCTATATGGACGATTTCATTGGATTTTGAAGGAGATTCCGTTATGAGTAATTTTAATTTACTTAGATGGAATCTGCAAAATATCTATTTATGGTCATCCGAATAGCCGGGAAGAACTCCACCTCATCACAAAAAATTCCTACGGAACCCTTCATCGGCAGGAACTCGTTCAAAGCGTGTATTACAAAATCTTCATTGTACTGCGGGAGTGAAATTGTAAAACGGATTTTTTCCTATATATTACTTTTCTTGAGAAATTTTCCCTAGGCGACTTTTCTATTATGAGCTGATGAGAAAATGCGATTATTAGGATCGATTTCCGTATGAATGGTGACAAGATCAGATCTAGGATCATCATCCTCACCCATTTATTTGGACTCTACTAAGAAAAGCAGCCACTTGGTTTGTTTTCCCTTTTATGTATTGGATATCGAAGTTATACTAATTTAAACAAATTTTCCACCGTTGCTTTTTCATATTAGGTTCCCGTAATGAATTTAACCATACAAGAGGACGGTGATCTGTCTGAATATAAAATTTCCTTCCATATAAGTACGGGCGAAAATATTTGGTTGCCCAAACGATACTTAATAACTCCTTTTCAATGGTGCTGTAGTTTAATTCGTGATTATTTAGGGTACGGGGTGCGAATGCTATGGCTTTCGACAAGACAGCTCCCAAGGCTGCGTTGCTTGCATCGGTTGCTAGGGTAAATGTTTTACAAAAATCTGGGTAAGCCAGTATCGGGTTTGAACATAAAAGTATCTTAAGTTTTTCAAAAGATTCTAAGAAATCTTTGGTAGGGGTTACTTTTGAACCTTTCTTTAGACATGATGTAAGAGGAAGATCGACCTTACTGTAGTCTCTTATAAACTTTCTATAAAATCCTGCTAATCCGAGAAATGACCGAATTTGTTTAATAGTTTTGGGAACAGGGATTTTTTTAATAATGGCAATCTTTTCAGGGTTAGGCTTGATGCCTTCGGTTGAAATAACATGGCCTAAATACTCCGATTGACGTTTTAAAAAATGACATTTATGACTTTGGACTTTCATATTAAACTGAGATAATCTTTTAAGTATCTTGGCAATAGAGTCAATATGTTCATATAGCGAAATCGATAATATAAGTATATCGTCAAGATATACGACACATATCGTATTAATGTAGTCGTGAAGAACTTCATTCATCATCCGCTGGAAGGATGCTGGGGCGTTTTTTAAGCCGAAAGGCATTCTCGTAAATTCAAAGTGTCCAGTAGTAGAAAATGCTGTCTTGTGACGGTCCTCAGGCTTAATCAGGATCTGGAGAAGTCCCTTAGCTAAGTTCAAAGTCATAAAATACTGTGAGTTAGTTTTGAAAATAGGTTCTCCATATTTGGTATTGGAAATTTATCCTCTATCGTATTGGCGTTAAGATTTGTAAAATCAATAACTACTCGCCAAGTATCGGTTTCTGAAGTTCCTTTTTTGGGAACAATCCAGAAAGGAGCATTATAAGGGCTCGATGACTCTACTATTACCCCGGATTTCAACATCTCGTGTATTTGTCTATCTACCTCTTTTTTTTTGCGCTTCCGCGACTCTATAAATTTTTCAATACACTTGAAGGTCGTTGACTGTCGGTATGCCGTGCTGATATTTGCTAATAATAGTTCATTTATCACCTTCATAGTAGAACACACTGTTAAATTTTACTAAAAGTCTTGTAAGTTTTTCAATTTCTTCTGGATTAAGATGGTCTAATGTTAGTTTATTTGTTATGTGTTTAATGTCTGGCCTAACAAATTCAACATCCGAAGAGAATCTTATGGAATCATCTAATGAAAGATTTTTTATCATGGTATCTGAATTAGAAAAAACTAAGTTACATACAGCATTTTTTGTAATAAGAGTTTGTTTGTCAAAGTTTATTATTGACTTTCAAGGTTTCAAAATATTACAACCGATTATACCATCAAAATTCGATATTATGTAAGTCTGCTTCTAACATTTCCATTTTTGCATTTGGTAGGTTAAATTCCTTAAACATTGGGATTGTTATTTTAGTTGAAACCACTGTTATTGAATTTATTGTTTTGATGGTTAAAGGGGTTTCCAAATGTGAGCGGAACGAATGATGGAACAGGTTTTTCTCTATTACTGATGTTCCTGCGCCCGAGTCTATGAGAAGCTTGAGGGGTATTAATTGGGTTCTAACAATTATATAGGGAAGAGCTCGGACGCTGCCAGCTGAAAATTTGTCTCTGCTTCAGGCTGAAGCGAACCGACTTCCATCTCAGAGACTCTGCTAGTAGTGTGGGTCTGTTCATATCCGTTAGAGCTTGTATTATGTTCGGTGCTAACTCTTTCTGATGGCCTGCGAGAGCTCGAAGGAAATTGAGAAATATTTTGGTTAATTGGGCCTGATCTAACAGGGTAGTTTCGAATAGGATAATTCTTAGTATTGAAGTTCCTATATGGAGTTTCAGCGTTAGGCAAAAATGTCTGCTAGACGTTAGGCGAAAATGTCTGCTGGAACCTATTATTAATATACATTATTAAATAATCAGTTTCAATTAACATTTCCTTAGCTTTAAGAAGTGTTTTCGGGTTTCTAGCTTGAAGAATTAATTTTGGGTCGTTAGGTAGCTTAGCAATAAACATTTTTAACTCCATATTTTCGTTTGTGTCACTTGTGTACCACTTATTTTCTTCCATTTGAGATTTTAAATTTAACTTAGTTAACTGGTTTGTGAGATATTCGTAAAAATCATTGATATTATTTCTTAATTCTGATGTTTTTATTTTATTTACTTTAATTTCGAAACTTTCGACTATATTAAAGTTTGATTGTAAGATGTGTTTTACAGTTATCCAATCAGAGGGGTTGTTTTTATTAATTAATGCAGTATTTGCCTTATCTCGAATTTTGCATCTTACTCTAAGGTGAAACAGCTCAATATTGCTTGCATCTGCGGGCTGAGCTAGTGTTCGAAGTACATCCACGTGTTGGATGAAAATTAGCAGCTCTTCTGTTTTTCCGCCAAAGTC
The DNA here is from genome assembly GCA_008042475.1 of Drosophila kanapiae. NCBI lineage: Eukaryota > Metazoa > Arthropoda > Insecta > Diptera > Drosophilidae > Drosophila > Drosophila kanapiae. The sequence continues at coordinate 4,792 of VNJM01000778.1, forward strand.
CTGTACGTCCGCTAGAAGGTCCCAAATTGTAGACATCTTGGTGGTAAATTTTCATTCACGGCCGCTTCTCCGTGGTATGTAATTGGCCTCTAGTTTTGAGCTTGTATAGTTTTGCAAAAAGATGTGGGGCTTATAGTGAGGCTCAGTAAGACTTTGATATTACTGACCAATTTAACCGCATTTTATATGTTTATAGGAAAAAACATCTTGATATGTTCTTCGCATCTAATAGTCAATGGTCGATTAGTTTTTTATCACTTTTGCCGACTGCGCCAATCATGTATTTCAGTTCGATTTTATTTATTAATAAATTTAACAAGGCTTATCGTTATGTAAGTTTTATATTTGTATAGTTTTCGGAGACGTTAAAGACCGCGTGAACGCTTTGGTAGTTCGAACGGGAGTGAAGTGTAAAGCAAAACATAAAAGAAATCATGCGGTTTTCTTATCGGAGACAAATGGGATGGGGAACAAGTACCGAAATATGCGAAGATAGGCATATATATATATTGTAATTGAATCGAGTGCACAGTGGGGCAATCGTTGAAGTTACGGTTGATGTCGTACTTGACTACATGGTCAACAAAGCTTCTTCTTCGTCTAAGAAATTTCTCATCGGACAAAACAGTCAGCCGATCTTTATACATTGCTCCTTAGTTTTCGCATACATCAGTATGCAATCACTGTTGATGTAGTCATAATGTTTCGTGAGATAAAGGTGTCTGCTAAAAAGACATCAGATTTCAATGCATTGTGTAATAAGCTTCGCATCGTGGACAAATTCAAATTTGTACAAAAGCTCTCAAATCGTCGTTCTGTGTTTATGACTTCCTGGGTGGAGTGGACATTATAAAGGAGCTATACAAAATCAAAAAGGAAATGGCATTCAAAGATATGACAATTGGAAGCTGCATTTTGATGACGACAGTACGCTTGGCCTAAAATGGGAACAAGGACGGGATGCATTCATATTTTCGTTCGCGCCGTTTATAAATAAAGCGCTGTAAAGTATTACTTAGGTACAAAGGTATGTATGTCTAAGTTTGCGTGCTGCGACAAGAAGAATGGGTTAAATCATAACAACACTATGATAGACGGACAGAGTGGTACTCACGATTTACTCGCAATCATCACCTGTTATCGAGTAATCGGTAATAGGTAGTATACCTATTTCTTCGTCTGGCCAACCATTGTCACTAAAGCGGGTCAGTTAAAAATTTAGACCGACTGCGTTTTATCATCTTTCGGGTAAATCATTCTAAATTATTCCTGTCAATATAGTTGAAGCTTAGCGGCAGAAGAATAGTGTTACTAGCCAAAGGTTTTCTAATTAGACCTTGCTTTTAGTTCCGCTTAAATGCGCTGTGTGGGGTCTTAGGCTGGACCGCCACATTTCTACTAAGTGGCTTTCTACTACTAGCTGAGTCTGTCACAAGCGTATAACGCACGATCCGTTCGCTGTTTGATCCGTTAGCATTAGTGAAGCCCATCATCGAAATCCAAAAAATCATCATGCTTGTACTAAGACTTTTAAAGGTAAACTTGAGCTACATTGTGCAGCAAGGCATTTATTCAGTTTGAATGTTAATTTTCCCCTCGCTCACATCGTTGGTGTCTGCACGTAACCCACAGATATATGTCCAGGTGAATTGGCTGCTGCATCCACGCTCGCCCACTTGGATCAGATGTCCTTATAAACGTGCAGGTAATCATATCCAAGTTAAAGACTCAAACTCATACTAATGGTGTGACTCTTAAATTGCCTTGCATTGAATTCGCCAACAACCTGGCCATTGTCTACCTTAGCCAGAAACCGAATTGAAAACTCAATCCACTGCCATCCAACAGATATCCCATTTTAATCGCCTAAAACCTAGGTTAACGGACAGTAGCTCTTTCAGCTCACATTGCTCCTTGGGTAATATTTTTTCGTTGGGGCAAGCAAGTCGCGCCAGACGACCATCACGCGTGCCCAGCCATCCATGAAGAAATGCAACAAAATCTATTGAAAATAGTCGTCAAAGAAGAGACAAAAAGAAGGTCGCGATCTCGCAACAACAACAAAATAAATTTCGCAGTTAGCCGCGACCTCTGCACTGAATGAATAAATTGTGATTTGTTCTTTAGTCGTTCTTCTTAGAAGGGCACGAAAAATAAAGAAAGTAACTGAAGAAATTGAAAGATCCGAATTTGAAACGCGATATTTTTTAATTTTTGGCAGTGTAGTCCTTTCGCGCACACAATTGACCTGCTTCACGACTGCGCCGGGTCGCGGTGGTGGGTGTTGTCCCTTTTCTTTGTCTCGCTGCTGTGCCGATGCGCTGTTGCTGCCTCCCTTAAACTTGGTGATACATAGTACCAACTGCGGGGTACCTATGACTTTCGTTTTATTAAACCTTGAAAAGTGTCAAAACAATCAGTTTTTGATATAAGTGTACGTGATGGAATACTTTTAGTTTTAAATTAGCAATGTACAGACAAGGATCTTTCAGTAGTTAGTTTAGTTTCTTGTCGGCCTGTGTAATACATAACAGAAAGATTATTAGTGAAAGCTTGCAGAGGCTTAGACAATCACACAATTGATTGTTGATAATGCTAAAGACCTGGGGATAGTTATAAGTAATGCTTTGACGTGTAACGATCAAAGGCTTAGACAATCAGACAATTAAATTTTTGAGCAGCCTGAAGATCCGGGCTTAACTTTAAATAATTCTATGACGTGTAACGGTCAAGTATCTGGAAAATTGTGAGGCTTGTTGAGGCAATTACATATATATATACAAAATCATTTCGCCAACAAGAGTAATTGATTGAAAAATTATATCTGAGACCAACACTGGCGTATGGGATATTTGAAAATCCTGATATGGCCAGTCAGCAAAAAAGTCTTGATATACCTTGTCAGCAAAAAATAAAAGATTATTTAATCATTTAATAATGTACTCATTTTATAATATATGACGATTTGGCGATAGTACCATTTATACAAGAACATACAACAGAGTGTAGGGTATATAGGAAAGCCTTCATTTCTTGTTTCTTTTTTTATTTGTAATCAAACTAGGAAATAAGTCGGTTTTTGATTTTTCCTTAAGTTTATAGCTTTTTTCTCACCCAAATATGTTCAAATTCGATGTAGTTTGTTTGTATTATAGCTTACAGGATGCCGACCATGGTTTTCAGCTGATTGTGGATCGACGAAAAGACAGATGGACTTCAGTGAAAATAGTTTTACAAAAAATATCGGTAGTTATAATGAACACTTATAATAATGCAAGCTTACTATCCTCATATATTTATATAGGCCTACTTTCCGGGAATTCTAAATGCTGTATATGTACTTCGCCCATCTGGCTTATTTCAAAAGGCTATATCAGAAGTAAGCAGCAAGTTTTCAAAGGAGGATTATAAATTTCGACTTCTGATTTTCTCTACACTTTCTGATTTACACAAATTAGTCCATATTAATCAATTAACACCAGATATGGGTGGTAGTTTGATATACCCACATCATGAATGGATACAACAAAGAATGGTAAGTACATTTTTAAAACCCGTATAATTTAAAAACGTAGTGAAGCACATGCACAAGCCACTGAGCGACACGCCAACGCAATGGATGAGATGAACAACAGAAGCGTGGAACAAATAACCCTTAAAATTGAAACTGATAAAATAACCCAAATATCGCAGACTAAAGAAAAGTTACAAATGACGAAAAAGTCAAAGCTTTTTCTTGGGTCTGGTTTGGTCAGCACATGACCAACTAAAGAGTGTCCTGACATCGAAATTTAAACGCATACTTCGAAGCGCCGACTTTCATGCAAAGATAAAAAGAAATACATTTCTTGTGCAGAATACAAAGATAAACTCGACGTAGTCCAAAAACCGTTTTAGATGAAAAAAAAACTCTCGTTATTTTAACTGCGGCTCAACTGAACACATTTTAAATGTGACGGTTTCCATATATTGTCCTTTGGCCCTAAGGAAAGTGAACTTCATTAGGCTCAACGGTCAAAGAGTTGCTGGTTTCGTCGATAGAATTGATATTTCAATCGTTTGTCTGTCGATATTAATAAAGGTGAGAAATGTGGATATCCAAAACTAAAACTCTCAGCTTCGAGGTCTTGGAAAACGCAAACCTATAGGCGCATTTATGGCTAATATTTAGAAATATTTAGAATAGAAATATCCTGATAGCAATATTCCTCAATTGTTTTAACCGCTTGAAAAATTGAGGAGTTCAAGACGGCAACATCGCCATCCATCAGCCCAGATGAGATATAGATAAGTGGCTTTCAGTGAAAGTCGTCCAGCAGTTATTCTCCAACTGCGCATGTAGGGCTTTATTAGCAAAGAAAAAAATTGGTATCTGCGTCGACTTTCGCCATTAAAGAGCATGGTTCTTGAAGACTGTCCTGTCATGGACAGGCCCCAGAGAGCCGTATGCGACAGGCCCTGCAGCTTCGGCAATGCTCGGAAATTTTGCTCTTTCTCTTTACGCTATCCCTCTCATCGACCGTTTAGATCAGTTCATTTGCAAAGAGGCGCATCTTTAAAAAGGTTGTCGTGCGCTTGAATTGGCCTTTGTATGTGTGCGTCTTCATGCATTCACATACTCGGATGCATGTATGCGTGGTTATTTCGTTTCGAAGCCAGCAAGAATATTTTGGTTTATGCTACTTTTCATGCTTGGTACCGTAAGCATATGGGCGTATTCACTATTGGTTTAACAATAAAAATAATTATATTATGTGTTATATTATATTTTTTAATATTTTATCGTACTTTTTGTATTTGTTCAGAAATACGAATCTGGGATTATAGTGAAATGTTTTTCATAAATGTATATGTCGGAGATGTATAAGAAGAAGCAAAATGTAAATTAAGCTGTAAAGCGTTAAGAAAGAGAAAACAATATAGAACAAAAGAAACTACGCAATGAGTGATTTGTAGTTCCTTTTCCTTGCATAATTGCTGAGAGCGAGGATTAAGAACGAGAGAGAGTATCGTCTAAGTCGAGTGGGCGCGGTCGCATGTTGGTTGTCTCTGAGAGAGAGAGAGAGAGAGAGAGAGAGAGGGAGATCAAAAAGAAATGGACAATTGGATGATGCAATACCGCATGGCGCGTGCCATATGAAGCGAGAGAGGGAGCAGAGTTCAGTTTGCTCGGAGATTGAAGACGGAGAAGTGCTCCTAGTTCACCGTGACTCACTGCGCATCAGTATCATAAATGCAAGAAGAAGACCAGCAAATGTCTCAGCCTCTGACATATATATGTACATGTTGCAGCATGATTATTTTCGTCCGACATCGTAGTAGCGTAGCGAGTTTCGGTTTCGCACACACCGAGATTTAAAACGCAACTGTCCGCGTCTTCTTCTCTTCTTCCTGTGTCTACATCCGAACCACACTCGGCGACAGTTATATCAAGCTGTCGCCTCGCTAAAACGGTACTTCTTAAAGTGACGACAAGGCAGATAACCAGTCACAGCACACTTAGATGCTGATGCAATAATACCATAATGATGAAATATTAGTCTTCAAGGTCTCGGAACTGCAGACCCATACACTCATACTAACATCCACACACACTCTTCGTGTGCGCCGACATACATATATATACGAATGAGAAAAATTGTATCTTCTGAGATGGGAACAAGGCATTTTCCGTCGGTGACACTAAATCACCAACTTCTGCTAGGTGGTTCAGAAAAATTGAAACCATATCGTCTGTTGTTGGTGTTCTGTGAACGAATGGTGCCTGTATACCCTACGGAGGTTTGATTTTTAGGGGAGCGGACAGAAACGAAAACAGCTGATTAATACATGTTGTGCTATTTTAATCGGATAAATATATATAAGTTATCCAACTCAATGTCAAAGCTGCTTTACAGAAATATTAAACAAATTTCATTATAAACAATTCTTAGCTGGGGACCTCACACTCAGCTTTTCCAGCGAATTCCAATTCAGCATAACTTCATAATTAAATTCAAATTTCGCCGCGATCCTCCTTATGTAAACTAAGCTAGGGTCCAGCCAAAGTAAACACTAGCATCCGGTAAAGCTCAGAATTTCATAATAGAATTTTCCGATCGCTCTTTAGCAAAACTCTTAAAACCGAGGTTTGCTTATTAGGATTCGGCCCTCTGCCAAGCAGTCCGATTTGGAGATCGAATGGCACACAAGCCATCGTGAACAAGTATAATAAAAACCAACACTGTGGATAGTTATAAGTGAAAGTAAAAAATGAAATAAAATAAAAAATATATTTTTTTATAAAATTCACTTGAACATATTCAATTGGCGCCCAACGTGGGGCCGCATTTTAATTGTTCCAAGAAAAAGCTTAAAACAAATACCTCAGTTTTAAAAGCAAAAAGGAACTTGTGCGGTCTTAGTAAAAACCCGAACAACGAGGAAATTAATTAATGGAATAATCCTCTAAAACTTTTAACAATCCGTTAAGCAGTGATTGATGTAATAAAATTACAAGTAAAAAAATCCAAATCGGACTCAAAAAAAAAATACAAACCTTAAACAATCAAACATGAACATTCAACCCCAACAAAAAATAATAATAAATGAGGACACAGTATTAAATTGAAAAATTGAAAGAAGGCGAAGGACGATTTTTAAACGCAGCAAAGAAGGACGACCCCAACCAGGATCGTGAGTCACACACAGAAGTCATCCCATCCACCTGGAGAGGACAAGACAGAATCAGTGAGCGGTTACCGATTATATTATATATAATATTAATACTCAAATAACTAAGTACAAGCAAAGTGGAGAATTTAATAAACGATTTTGATAGAGTTTTGAGAATAACTCAACCAGGTCCAGCAGTGGCTTCTAGCAGCCAATCATTAAATGTTGGCGATTTAATAAAACAAATTGTAGAAAATAAGTTAAGTCCTTTAAAGAGTGAGATCGTGAGCTTAAGGCACCAATTGAGTACCAATGTAAAAAGGGTTGGGGAATTCCAGGTAGAAGTTATTAATCCCAGTGTTAAATGTGAAACCTCCTATGAAATCATCAAATCGGTCAGAGAATACAAAGGTGAGGAAGACAATTATGTAAGTTGGAGGGAGTCACCAGATATAGCTATGGGGCAATATGCCAGAGGTAGCGAAAGATTCTTTTCGGCATTGTCCATCCTGAGAAATAAAAAAACAGGAGCAGCAAATGATGCCCTAACTCATAATGGAACAGTTTTAAATTTTGACGCCATAATGGCAAGATTGAACTTTCTTTTTAGCGACAAACGTCCCATTCATATACTTGAACGAGACTTAGGAGTGCTAAGTCAAGTGAAACTATCCATAATGTAATATTATGGAGTAGTTAATAAAAAACTAGCTCTTTTAATAAATAAAACCATGATGACTTATGGCAGAAATAAACCAATAACTTCTGAAATGAATGAGAAACACAGAAAGACAGCATTTTTAGAGTGTTTATAACTGGCCTCAACGGTCAAATTTCAGACGTAATATTTTCAATGAATCCACCAGACTTACCAAACGCAATGACAATAGTACAAGAACTAGAAAGAAATAATAAGAGGTCCCAATTCGCAAACAATTTCATAACATCACAACGTAAGACCTATGAATCCAACTCATATGGGCAGGAATATTCAAACAATAAACCCAGACAAAATTACAATAATTATTATAATAACAATCAAAGGAACACTAACAATTTGAGGTTTAACCAACCCAATCATCAAAACAAAAATAATTATAATCAAAATAAAAATAATACTTGGAATCAGGGCAGACCTAATATTTCCCATAATAGTAATCAAAATCAGTGGAATTCTAATAAAACTCATCAAAACAAATCGGAACCAATGGAGCTGGATGAATCCATACAGATTCAGAATAGGCCTAAAAACTGCAATAATCAGGGTAAAAATAACAATAACAACAACTATAATCAAAATAAATGGTATCAGAATAAAAAGCCAGAGGCACAAACAACTCAGCAAAACCTACAACAAAATAAAAGAGAATCAACAGGAACTGTTAACCAACCAGCTAACAAAGCCATGAGAATAAATAACATTGAAGAGGACCATTTATTAAGCCAAAATCCGGACCCTACTTACCCTACTTAATACGGAATGATAGCAAGATAAATAGAAAACTCAAAATTTTAATTGATATAGGGGCAACCTCGTGCTATATCAGAACGGGGATTTATGACAACAAAAATGAACTGCCTATATATAAAAAAGTATCTACGGTTAACGGAGATTCAATAATTAAATATTACCATATGGTAACGATATTCGATACGCGTTACAGATTTTACAAAATAGATGGTTTAAATTCAGATTTATAAATAGGTTACAACCTATTAAAAAAAATCGGACACAGTTAAAGGAGTATTGAAAGTATTGAAATAGATCATATTTCGTGCATGGTGAATAAAGCCAGGGGTGTGCTTCGATTTATTAAGCTGTGGTCGAAGGAATTCGATGACCCTTATGTAACAAAATCATTATATACTTCATTAGTTCGTCCTATCTTGGAGTATGGCTCGTGCGTTTGGAATCCACAATATGATGTCCACCGAAAACGCATCGAATCAGTCCAATAGAACTTTTTACTTTTTGCTCTACGCAACTTTAACTGGGATTCAGGCCGAAGGTTACCCTCTTATACTAGTAGACTTTTACTAATAAACCTACCATCCTTAACCAACCGTAGAACCATGCTAGGTATCTCCTTTATTTACAATTTAATCCGTGGTGACGTGGAGAGTTCTGACCTGATAGGTCAGCTAAATTGCCACGTACCGAGTAGAAATACTAGATCCTTTTTACCTTTAGTTTTGCGCCATTGTAGATCATCGTATGAAGTGCATGAACCCTTTAGAGTTTTGTGCGCTAATTACAATGAGATGTACCCAATAACCTCTAACGTAGACAGCCTGCAACCAAACATTCAGGCAGCACGTCAGTAGTTAAGTTCCTCGCAAACTTTACCTATACTTTCTCCTCTCGCGCCTACTAACACCTAACCCTAACAAGCATGTACTTGGAGAAAAATATGGGGACAAAGAGGAAAAATTGATATATGACAGTGACAGTTGTGAGGAGTTAAGTTAGGGAAAACTAAAACTCCCCACAACTGCAGGTGTAGGGGATCGCGGCGGCCAAGGGCAAATAGAGAACGGCCAAGGGCAAATGAAGGGCGCAGACTTTGGACTCCAGCAGCCAAGGGCAAAGCGGTCAAGCTGGAGTGGCCAAAGGAGAGACGCCGAGAACGGCCGGACTTTGGACCCAGCGGCCAAGGGCAAAGCGGTCAAACGGAGCCAAGGAAAAGGGAATTGCCGAGGATTAACGGCGAGACGGACTTTGGACCCGATCACGCAATGGAAGCCGGACTTTGGACTGGATGGCGTGATCGGGCAGGGATAACGGGAATCGGCGAGCCTATAAAAGGAGGAGACAAACGCAGAGCGGAAATCAGTACAAGTGCGAGAGTCAAAGCGAGTGCGTGAATCGGAGTCAAAGGAAATCGGAATCGAGTGCGCGAAGGAATCAAGATCGCTAAGTCGAGAAGTTTGGGGCTTGAAGTGGCAAGCCATCCCGACTGAGACAACAAGCTGAGATTGCCGTCAAGTGCGAGGTTGCGAGCCAGGAGCCGTGCCACGAAGTCTGACGAGAGATCGCAGACGACGAACCGGCGAAATCCGTGGGGATACGGGAGCAAGGAGACCTTGTACGGTCTCAAAGGCGGTTGCGGGCGATACGGCAGCTAGGCAGGGTGTGCAGACATCGATCTTACCCGTTTCTGGCAGGGTGTGCGGACGTGAAGTCCTACCCGCCGAAGATCAGGGTGTGGGGATCTGTTGATCTGACCCGCCGGGCGCAAGCCGTGCTAGCTCCGTCGAGAGTCGGCATAAAATCCAAGGATCTCGGCGAACCGGCCGCAGCCACAAGCTCGTAATACGGCGGAAACCACGCGTCGCGAACAACGAGTGCGCGACCAACGACGACAGGAGCCCAGGAGACGAGCCAGCGGCAGCCGCCGCCAATCAGGAGTTACAACAGTGAGCGTAGCCATAAGCTGCCCAATAAATAGAGAACATTTCACTTAATCTAACCCTCTCGTGCGTTATCATTTGGGCGGGCAATCACACAAATAAATTTGGTGGGACGAGCACAC
>VNJM01001023.1:0-18217 GCA_008042475.1 Drosophila kanapiae
TGTTGACAGGTAAATAAATCAAATTCCGTGGTGTAATGTTCATTTTATAACCGGGCGGAACATTGATTCCAAATTCATGAAGCACATGATTTGGTCTATTCCCTACATATGAGCCACTAATAATGTTACACTCCAATCTAATAGAGTTTATTTTCAAAATATTCACTGGATTATCTGAGACGTAGAATTTATTATCATGTGATTGTAATATACGTTTATTAAATCCAAATAGCTGACCAATTGAACGTTCATGGTTAAAATATATTGTCTCCTTTTCAGTAATAACTTGAACTTGTAAAGTGTTGGGGTTGCATTGTATTTTTAAAGTGTTATGGAGTTCATAGTCCTTGAGTTTATTAATAATATATTTCGTAATATCTTCGAGCTCATATGATCCCACAGGTATTTCTATAATTTTATTACCAATGTGAAACAGATTGTTCCCTTGATCAACATTCGGTATAGAATTGAATATATAAAAGTCAATGAGTGCACACCCATAATTGTGTTTTAATTCAATTTGAGGAAAAAAGTTTTCAGTTAAAACTGATGTGTTTCCAGTTAAGGCTATTGTTAACGATGTAGACATTATGAAGCTTGAGTCGGGACTGTCTTTTTTCTCAATCTTCTGATTATACTTATATGATTATTTATTCGAGAATAATGAATTGATTGAATCCTTTTCTATATCGTCCAGTTTTTAAATCATCATCCTTAGAGATTAAAAGAAATCCAAATTTTTCCTCCCAACATTTTCGTGAAATATTCATAAACGAATCATAGTCCATATCGCTGTTTACATGATCTCGATATATATGTCGCATGTTCAAGTCATCTTGTTTAAACATTATAATAAAATTTGCATTATCATGTATTAAATGTTTTGGAATATGTGTATATGTTTGAAATAAATAGAACGAATCAATATTCCTATGTCGTCCCATGCAAAAATAGTTTCGGATATTATCCTGCTTTTCACATGCTACATCATCAAATATCATAATGGAATTGTTTTTAGCCTCCTGCGGTGACAAAACAGAGTCATTTGCTGAAAATGTGTAATATCCCATTCCTTGTATCGGCTTAACAAGTTTTTCCAAATACTCATATTTCGGTTGATATAAACTCTTTGAAAATACATAAATATTTTCAAATTTTAGACCATTTGGACTTTCGATAAGACTTATCATATCGTTAGATTTTCCACAATTAGATGGATCAACAATTAGAGCTCTAATTGTGTTTGGTAACAAAGAGCTATGTCGTGGATGAGTGTAGCTTACATGTGCTACTATGATGGTTTTATTTTGAGTTAATAAATGCATGTTATATAGATATGATATCATTCAAGGACAATCATTCGTTAATTGAGGTTGATATAAAATGGGTAAACATTTTTATAATATATTCAGTCATAAATCAAAAGCCAAACAGGGTACCGGTCTCTTAAATAATTTGATAAACACACTGCCCTTTGAGGCTCATTTACCTGGTTACAATTACTGTGAGCCAGGTACTAAGCTAGAGGAACGATTAGCACGCGGTGATCGTGGAATCAATGCTTTGGGAGAGGATTGTGAGAACATGATATTGTATATTCAAATAGTAAAGACTTGCGTGAACGTTATAAAGCAGACACGGTTTTAATTGATAGGACTTGGGATCGTGTGAAAGCGAAAGATAGTAGTATAGGGGAAATAGCTGCAGCATATACAGTGACACCCATGATGAAGGTAAAAAAAAAATTTTGTTTGCAGAAAATCTCTTGTTTCAATAATCAAAAAGGCTACCAGAGATTTGAAAAAGAACAAGCCACTTGACTTATTGAATGCAGTAAATGTTGCTCGCAAAGCAGTATCTAACTCTATGGGGTGTAGGAAAAATGTAGTAATTCCACGGGTTATAACCATCCCAAAATTTGGTGGTTTCTTGCCTCTGTATCTATCTTATCAGCCCTTAGTGCTGTGGGTAGTTTAGCATCAGGTAGCGCAGCAATAGTAAATATTAAAATAAATAGTAAAGACTATCATAAAGACTATGCAAAGATGGCAAAAGCACAGCTTTAAGAAAATCAGAGACATAATAAAAAAAATTGAATCGGTAGCATTGGGGAAGGGATTGTATTTACAACCATATATAAAATGGCAAGGTACATTTTTTTTTTTAAATATTAAAAAGCAAAACCACAATACAAAAAACTACTAAAAGAGCTACCCAAAAGAACATTATCCAACTTTTATATAATGAGATTTGGCTTTAAAAATATTCCATAAAAGTTTAGAAGATTATTATTTTGATTGTTTTGGAAATTTTCAACCACCCCTTGAAGTTGTTAGATATTTGGGGAAAAAAAAACTTAGCTACAATAATCGTCGTTTCCAAAATTTTTGTACTTTTAACTGTGGACATTTAGTCTAAAATTTTTGTTAGAGTGCAATTCGTCTCATGTTCTTTGTATACCGCCTCAATCTGAGACTATGCATTCATTTGAATCCCTTTCCGCACCACGAGTGTTAGGTAGTGGGAGAAGTAATGTGTTCCTTGACGGATATAAAATGAACGATCTCGTCTAGGAAAAATATCATTCAGCAAGGAACACTCGCAGCAGCAAGCATTTTGTAACAGCATCGTCTTCAACACCAACTTCATCGAGCATAATGAACGCGGCCGTCACCAGCTCCAACACCGACTTTACCACCAGCTCTACAACCCGATCAAGAACACTTTTCCTGTCGGCGTCACTAAGACGATCTAGACGTCCTGATGAAGGACATGAGCCTTTAACTCATGTAGCGATAAAAGCAAGCTCCTATTTAAGAGTCTGCCCTGTAACATAACATAGGGTTTGATATTTTTAATGCCAAAAAAGTCAAGGGAAAGTTTGGGTCAAGTATTTTGAATACCTCCCCGAAGGATTAAGTCATATTGATGACTGCATCTTTGAATTACTCTCAGAAAAAAGTTACATCCTAATAAAAAGGAAGGATGGAAACGTTCATTTTCATCTAAAAAATTAAATAAATAATATAAAATAAAATATATTTGAACATTTTTAAAATTTAAATCTTTTATTTTATTCAGCCTTTACTTATTGACTTACATATAAAAAAAAAATTTCAAAAAATAAATAAATAATAACAAATAAAAATTTAAAATAAAAAAATATTTTTCATAATTTTATTAATGGGAAATCGGGTTTGGGGTATTTTGTTTTTTAACCTTTACTTTTCAGTTAAGAAATAAATAAAATAATAAAACTATTTATAGCTGAATTCTTTATTTATTCTTATTTTTAATCATTTTTTTTTAAATTAATTGAAAATATGACTTAAATTTATTTTACACCATATCTGGTATGAGAGCAGGTCTGATTACCCTTGCAATCGTCTCTGTAATGCCAGGGAAAGCCCTTGGCGAGCGACTAGTTGCAGTTTATGACCCAAAAGTCTTGTCGCAAGAAGCACCCCACGCTGCGTAATTTGCTGGCGGCGGCCGCAAGTCCGTCGGCGGGAGGAGTAGTACATAGCGGATTCTTATTGACCAGACATACATATATTAAAAGCCCACCTAGATCAGTCCCTAAACATGCGCATAAACGGACCAGGCTCCGAGCCACGATAGGCGAGGAATCTTGGAGACAACCAGCTGCGTGTGCGTGATTTGGGCCGAAGAGGATCAGGTATCGTGCTAAAAACCTGGCCAATTTAAATGTTTAAATGGGAACATAGCCTCATTTTCCTGCCCGAACCGCATGGCGACAAAACTCGTGACTACATAACCTCAACTCGGCCATGTAAAAACCACCCTCGACTCTCTGCGGCAGCCATCTCGTCTGTGACGACAGTCGAGAACAACAGCAATGGGTAAACCGAATCGAAGCAGAGCCAGCATCAGCACGCTTAATGAAGTAGAACTTAATTCATAAATTTAGTTTAATATTTCATTGAATCGAAGCAATAATCATACTCATACTTTTCTATAGAGCATTAATCATTTATTGGTACTATGTTCATCGAGATCACCTAATATATTTTTAATTTATCCACATTCATCAAACCATACAGCACTCCAGTATACAGGCCTGCGGACTTCGAGGGATTGGCTCGTGAGTACACATATAAACTCGATCAGCTAAACTATGCCTCTATAATAAAGCGTATGAATATTAACTTCATGAAAGCGATAGATTGCTAGTTTGTCAGTGCTAAGCGCACTTTGTATTTAAATTTCCTTTATCTAATCGTAGAGTTTGATTTAAACATTAATTAGATTAGTCGATAAAAACCAGAATAAATATGAAGTCTACCGTAATCAAGTAATTTGAGTGTGAAATGAACAACGATTAAAATGTAGTAAAATTATATATGTAGTGGCACATGAGCTGAACGATTTCTTTTTATACGGGTAAGGGCAACAACAATTAGCACGTCTTTACAGGTAGGAGAACCACTTGACCTCAGTTCTTTAATAACAAGGTCTCCTGTCTCAATTTAATATCCATTTGAAGTTACTGTATCTCCTTCGGTAAGTTCCCAACTCTGTCTACAAATTGTATTGTGTGGCGGTGATGCTGATTTGGAAGTAGCCCGACCCCTTGGCCTCTTTCCTGAGCTAGGCCGATCCCGTAGGCTGAGTATGCAACCAATCGGTGTCCACTTCACCGTGCTCGTCACAATCTGCTTAATCAGCTTATCAGCTCTGTTTTTCTGATCAGGTCATCAGAATAGGTATATATGTTTATGATTGATTTATTATTTCACAGTGTATTCTCAACATCAGACTTCAAAAAACCCCTTCTGTTCTTTTGATTTGAATTATTTCATTACAATGAATAAAACTATTTTATTAGAATGTACTAAAACACGGAATGCGCAAAAAAGAAAATTTTCTGAATTAAAACAACTAAAATCTCAGAATATTATTGGATTGGAAGAAACACTTAAGCCTATAACAGATCCTTTAAATAAACTCGTTAATAATAACAACAAATTTGAGAAGCATATATCGAAAGTGAATAAAAATCATAAAGCTGATTTGATAATACACCTTATATGAAAAAGAGTAAACTTTCATTTTACACTACTTCTTATCAAATCTCAAAACCGAAGAATGAAGATAACAAGTCTTCGGATTGAAGGATAAAAATTGATGAAGTTAATATTGATGATGCTAATGTTGATGTTCAATTTTATTCACAACTGGCAATAGATGACTCTTCAGTCATACTACCGCATCAAGACTTGGCTCAAACATCAAGTGTATTACCGTCTAAAGCTTCTCTTCATTCAAGATGATGATGATAAATTTTATTTTATTCTTCTGTATTATCAAGCAAAGTGTCTTCTCTCACTTCATCTCCATTGATAATAAATCAACACCCGTCGCTTGAAGATAGTTCAAAAAATTGACGAGTCAACAATGGATTTATGACACTTGAAACGAAGAAACCCAGTTATGTATACTAGAACGATCCAAGTTGGTCATTATATAAGTGATAAACAGAACTCGAATAATTTAAAACGATATGAAAAAACTATTCCAGGACTCTTCCTTGATACAGATGGAAACTTTAATATTCAACAAAAACGAATAAAAATTGGCTCCATTCCACAAGAAAAAGATTATGTCGATAAGTCCATCAGAGAGATGAAAGATTCAATAACGAGTGAAATAGTTGTCAATATATCAAATGTTAAAGCTGTAGAAATTGATGACAGATTAGACAGACTTTATGAAGTTATCTCTGAAATTATTGAAACTATTAGAAATGGAGAAAATCTAGAAATAAATTCTAGACTTTGATTATTAAGAAAATCATTATATCAAAATATTAATAAATCTTAAATGGTTTTACTATGCTTTTAAATATGGAAAGGCAAGGTATTATTATTAATTTCAAATTTGTCTGGGGTGAGGTAATTAAATCTAAGACTGCGAAAGATGTTGCTGAGGCAATGGAGAAAATATTCAAGTCTGGAAGTGGAGTGCCTAGAAATGAACAAACAGATGAAGAAAAAGAGTTTATCAATACTCGCTTTAAGGAATTTATGATCGCATTGAATATAGTCACATATAACTATAACTATATCTACAATTATAAGTATTCTAATGCTCTTAATTGTAACCTACACATACACATAAGATTAGAGATAAAATCCACTGTAATAGATTTTAAGCTCTGATCGCTGCGGCAGTGGAGTTCAGACTATACACACTGAGAGTCTAGCAACCTTCTCTTTGTTAAAAACGTGATACTCCATTAGCGATTGAGCCATCTGAACATCAACTCACTTACTATCGACTTAGGACCCGGCTGAAATAGCTCCTAATCCTAAAAGACACGGAGATCGAAGAGGATATGGCGCGTCTGGGACTTCTACTAAACTGGGCCTTAGCATCGACATAACTGGCGACGAGGATTAACCGTCGTCGTTTATCTTACCTAAAGAGACTGCTGCGTTGGACAATACATACAAGATAAAATCAATCATCGTTCTTCATTCTATTTTCGCTGGAGCTGTAATATTGGAGCTGTACGTTGGAGCTGTTCGTTGGAGCTGTACGTTGGAGCTTTACTACCTACAGAGACTGTACGTCGGAGCTTTACTACCTACTGAGACTGCTGCGTTGGACAATAACATACAAAGTAAAACCAACCACCGTTCTTTATTCTCTTCACACTATCCACAGACCCTCACTGTTTTAAAGTAAGCTAAAAGCTTTACACATAACTAACCTACATACAAAAGCGTCGTTTAATCTATATTTAAATTGTATAAATAATATTTAGATTTAGATTTCGATGGATCAGATAAAAACCAGCTCCCAGATTTCATAAATCAAATTCATGACTTAATTCCAACCCTTGAAAGTTTTGATGAACAATCAAAAAACCTTTTACTTAATTACATAAAAAACAAATGCATTGGATTGGTAAGACCCGTTTTGCATAGATACGGAAAAATTAGATCCTGGAATCAATTAAAAGAGATTTTAATAAAACATTTTGGGGAAAAAGAGAGTAGCGATGTATTGATGGATACCCTAAAATTATGTAGAATAGAATCCACAATAGAACAATATTACGATAAAATTAATGAAATTGCTAGTAGAATACATAACCGAATATTAACGCACTCTAACGAGCCATTTAGTACAAAGGAAGTTAATAGGATTTCACTTAGAATTTTTAGAGACAATCTTCCCGAACCTACTAAAACAATGATTTTTGCTAGGAATCCGCAGTCATTAGACGACGCATACAAAATTATTGAAGACGCTCGCCACCAGAATTATACACTATATGAACCCATTCGAAAACAGTTGTATAATAAAACTCCCTTTAGGACAAACTTCAGTAACGATAATTATAATCGAAATAACCCAATCCAAAATGAATATCAGAACCAACCACGGGCAGAGGATAACCCTGGTACTTCAAATAGGCTAAATAGTAGAAGATTCGCAAACAATTATAATAACTATTTAAACAGACATACTGCTAATCCAAACACTAACTCTCGGATGTCCTACAATACCATCCAACCGCAACAACTAGTTAATTACAACCCTAACAACGATACTTCGTCAGCTACCATGGATGTAGGCCAGATTAATACAAATTTTCAATAAAATGACCATCAAGATTACCCTATATAAAAATTAAATCTTCCATAAGAGACCTGCTATTCATTATTGATACTGGAGCGGATTTCAGTATCATCAATGAAAATGTCTGCCACCCGAAGTGGAAAACTAAAATCGACGTCCAAGTAAAAGCAATGGGAAACATTATTAAAATACAAAAACTTTGTAGATTTCCTTCATTCAAAGAATTAAAAAAAAAAAAAATTAGTGGTGTGAGTTCTTGGAATACAACTTTCACGACCATTTCGACGGTATAATTGGAGGAAATATATTGAACGACCTAAATGCAATTATAAATTATGGAGAATAAAATGATTTTAAATAATGTAAGCCTGAAGTTACACATCCAACACGCAAAACCGTCTTAAAACTTCGCAGCTAATGTAAGTCAATTTACGAGGCTAGAACATCTCGATTATAATTCTCAAAACCGGCTTAGCACTTTTCTAAAACTATTTGAAAATTTGAAATTGAAAATAAAGAAGGAGACAACTTAACATTTAGAAGCGTAATTATATATAAATTATCCACAAAAAACGAGATACATATCTATTCTAAACAGGGACCGTAAATAATTATTATGAGTTTAAAAAAATTGAAGCCCAAAACAGTCTCCAAAAAAATTGGAAAAAATTGTCACAAGTTAAATTTTCACGGCGAATTCAAAAACAAGATACATTTTTTTTTCAATTTTTATGAAAAAAATTGATTTTTAATAATTAAAATTAATTTTAATAATTTAAAATTAGTAATAATTATTAAATATAAATTTTTATATAAAAATTACGCAATAACTTTTATTTTCAATTTTTATTATATAAATTGAAAAATAAAAATTATTCGATAACTTTTATTTTAAAAATTGAAAATAAAGATTGAATCTATATATCTTTTGATCCGTAGAAGTCAGATCCAATATATATGTATATATATATGATATACACATCAATTCCTTTCAGATGGTTTATAATAAGTATATATATATATATATATATTGTCTCCTTTATATATATATATATATATATATATATATATATACTTATTATATACCATCTGAAAGGAATTGATGTGTATATCATATATATATATATATATATATTTTTTTTTTTTTCTTTTTTATCCGCTTATGTGCCTGTGCAGTATTGTCTTATTACACAGCTGCACAGACTGAACATTTTGACTTGACCAAATTCGTGCAGTATTATCATAATAAAGCCATTGAGATCAAGACGTTAGGTGTTATTGAGCTGCATCAAAAACATACTGGGCTCAATTTGAGCAGTGAAATTGAAAATATTTTGGCAGATTTTTCAATTTCTANATAAAGCCATTGAGATCAAGACGTTAGGTGTTATTGAGCTGCATCAAAAACATACTGGGCTCAATTTGAGCAGTGAAATTGAAAATATTTTCGCAGATTTTTCAATTTCTAAGCAGCAAATCTATACCACCACGTCCGACAATGGCAAAAATATTTTGAAGGCAATAGAGCATTTAAATTAAGACCCCGAAAGTGCGCTAAGCCCAGCTCAAATTGGCGGCAACGGAAATAAATGAATATTAACCAAAGCCCATAGATCCAAGCGTGAATATCATGTGCTATTATTAAAATTAATATTAATTATTAAAAATCTTTTTTTTTTTTCGTAAAAATTAAGAAATAACTTTCATTTTGTAATTTTTTGCTTTTTTAATTATAACCGTTACAGTCCCTGGTATAAACTATCTCAAAACTTCCATCAGGATGGGTAATTTAAGTGAGGCTGCTTTTAAAGTCTTAAGAAACCAATTTTCCAGTTCAACAGATTTCGCTTTACCTCGTAGGAAAGGAGTTTTCCCCTATGAATATTTTAAATAATTCAAATAATTAAGCCAAAAAACAACTTTTATAGTAAATTGACAGCTTTAGATTGTTCAGAAGTGGATCACTCCCACATCAGGTGTGGTCCCATTTCAAATGTCAATCACTTAAAGACTACTTGGAATTGTATCTAAAAACTGATGTTTTATTGCTAACAGACGTTTTTATAACAATTTGTTCAAACATTTTTCGGCTTGATCCTGCTCTTTATTATACAACTCCAAGTTTGTCAGAGGATGCAATGCTAAAAACTATAGCAATTTCTCTCGAATTACCCACATATATTGATATGAGATTTTTTGAAAACAAAAAATGGAAAATAATCCATTTCTGGAGAGTGTCGACTTACTCTAAGATACAAATTAATTGTAATCGTTCTGAATTGTTGGAAAAATGTGAAAGAAGTAAAAATTATGGATAGTGGACGCTTGTAGAAAACAAAAATTACAGGATTTTCATCAAACTCAACGATATAAGCAATAAAGTGGAAAACTAAACTAAGAACACCACACATTCACGTTGTCAAAAGGGGAAAGTTGAAGAATAGCTTGGTCTTACAATTTTAGAATTTTCTTAAGATGCGGAATTCTTTCGAGTCGCGTATCGGCTTTCGGACCATCCATAACGGTGCATTGAAAGTTGCGTTTGCGCGTGAGGTACTCCTCCAAGAATTCGAACTTCTGTGTTTTGTCGAAGCCATCTATATAGCACTTGGTGGCGTACACGTCATGCAACAGTCTGCGTTTCGCGGGCTTAAGATCCTTAAAGTCCACGTATTCAGAGTTGCCAAAGTCGTAGTAGAAAATCAATGCCTTGCTGTCCTTGATCCTTTCGCAGACTCCGCGATAGCATATTTTGTCCTCATTGAAGCGTGCCACGCGTACTTCGCCAATGCAATGCACATAGTTGGTGACCACATTGTGGACGCAGTCTCCATAACTGGCCACGAAGTTAAATAAATTCTGTGATCCTTCGCCCTCCGATGCAGCCCCAAAGTGGAGAGCGGTGATGTAGCCTGTGTTCCGCATTCCTTCCGCACTCAGCAGCATGACATTGACATTGTCGCCCAAAGGAACAAGCTTCTTGGTCAAATCTTTGAAATAGAATCGATCAAACGGCTGTGTCTCGACCAAGCCAGTTTCATATCATCCGGCTGCTAAAAGGGTGTCGATAGGTGTGCATTCGGTGATTCAGAAGCGGCTTTGCTGCTTCCCGGTATTGGCACAAACATAAGCGGCAGCATCCGGCTCACCAACGAGCGCTGGCGGTGCTCTCATCAACCATCTCTAGAGTTAGCTCTTCCTCCTTAGCGGAAAGCACCTGCAGCATGTGGCTGGCAGAGTTATTTCCCGGCACAACCACCTCAGGAATGTTCCAGACATTCTTTAACTTGACGCGCATCACGGTCACAGGCAGATTCCTAAGAAATCGGCAGGACTTTCGCTACTCCGATAGCTTTACCTTGTGGTTAGCGCATGTATCGACGTTGTGGAAACGACCAGCACAATGGAACCAATGGCTACCTCGCTAGACTCCCCGAAGGGCTCGCACTTTGCTGTCAGGCTCGTAAATATCCCCGCATACTGCTTGCTCTGCTTGGAGCTAATGAACACTTTCATGTAGCTCTTGTAGCCATAGACACACAAAGCCAAACCATAAATATCTTAAAGATTTTGATCCGACTAAGGAATCGTAATATTTAATGTATGTGATTGCGAATAATTTATATGGATGGCAATGTCCGAATCCTTGCTGTATAGCAACTTTAAGTGATAGAGCAGAGTCATATAAATTTGTTTAACTTTAAATTATTTCAGAAGATAGCGAGTATGATTTTTATCCGACTAAGGAATAGGAATATTTAATGTTGTGTGGATGCGAATAATTTGTATGGATGGGCAATGACCGAATCCTTACCGTGTAGCAAATTTAAATGGATAGAGTAGAGTCATATAAAGTCTTTTAATCTTGAAAGTATTTCAGAGGATAGATATATTTTTGAGGTTGAATTGGAAAATCCATCTGTCCAGCCAACAAACTCCCCTCGAAAAATTCCAAAGTTCATAAATTAGTAGCTGATCTTCATGATAAGGATACTCTACGAAACATTAAAACAGTGCATGTATGGTCTGAACCTCAAAAAGATTCACTCCATCTTAGAGTTTAAGCAGAAATACTGGCTTAAAAAATACATTGATTTAAATACTGAGCACAGAACTAGGGCTAAAATCACTTTTGATTTCTTTAAGTTAAGGGTAGATCAATGACTTAGTTTGTTGATCTACGTTCTAAAATGTATGCATACAAATTAATAAGTTTATCTAACTGCGTGTTGCAGTTGGGGGTAATCCCGCGCCGCCGTCAGGAGTTGCTGCGAATGGGCTGGGAGCACGCGGATCTCGCTGTGCTGGTGAGTTGGATTCTTCCTTAGTCGACTACGTTGGGAGGAATTGTCTCCGTTATTACCGGCCCTTCAGGCACGATAACCAATAACGGTAAAATTGTATAAGTTACGGCAAGTGTTGGAGTAATTATTTATTTGAGCTTGTGTATGGTACAGAGGCTGATAAAGAACTAAGAACTTAAAAGCTAGCAAAAACTTAATAGCGGCCACGCAAATATGCTGTGATCGCCGGCTATGCATGGGCATCCGACCAGACACTGTGTCAGCTGTTTGGTCGGAGCGAGCTTTTGGGCGATCGGGCATCGCCTTCGCCCGGTTAACTTAGTTAACTTACATATCCCTAGAAAGGGAGTAAAACGAAGTTGTCAGAAGAAAATTACATTTGAAGAGTATAAAAATGGTTTATTTACAGGACAGCAATCTAGTGATAGCATGTATATATTTAGGTCTAGAGAGCATGATATAGGCACATTAAAAATAACAAAAATTACATTAGATAATAAGGACTATAGTAAAAGAAATTGAGGGTTTTATGAGTACTATAGAAACTCGGTCACTAGAGGACACTCTCCATACCTCAAGATCAATGATTAAGCTTAATTCTCTAAAGAGGAAATTATAATCCAACGAAAGTGCTCTTGACATACATGAGGGGGAATTAATAATGCACTATATTTTAATAGATGGAATAAAGAAAAAAATAAAACGTTAAACTTAAGTTTCTTTTTGTATTATAATTATTTATTTAAAAATGTATAAATCTAATTAAATTAAATTATTAAATGTATTTATTACTAATTTAAGACTAAAATTGTAAAAAAAAAATAAATAATAATAATTTTAATAAAAACCAAAAATAAAGAAAAAAAGCTATATGAATAAAATATATATCCATGTGATTATATCTTTATTTATATATTATATATTTATTATATCTAAATTTATGGATCCAACTGTCATCAGTTTTTGAGAATCCTAGCCAATGCATCAGAACTCTATTTCCATCCCTTTTCAGCGCCTTTTATTTTTTTTACTAGGTACGTATTGGAAATCGAGTCTTTTTCAGCTCTTCCATATAGAAACCACCCTTAACGGGATTCCTATCCTCTTTCCACGGCTTAAATTATAAATGAAGGTAATATCTAGCATAGTCCTACGGTTGGCTAAGGATGGTAGGTTAATTAGCAAAAAACTGCTTGTGTAAGAGGGTAACCTTCTGCGCACCTGAACACTTTACAGTACAACATTCGGAATGTTTGCAGCACATGAAAACAAAATTAAAGTATAAGTAAAATCTCTCAAAAAAATAAAACTAAGATTATGGATATATGTGAATATATGATTATGGGTACGGTTAACCGCCCATCGTATCACTGATTATATTTTCTGAACGTTGATCCGGTAAAATAATGACCCTCTGCCATCTGCCAATCTCCCAAATATACGGTATAGACGCGCGTCGCAGCGTGGCCGGTATATACAAAGGCGACGCAGCAGCCGGTCGGTTAGATACAAAGGCGAGGTCGACAATACGACCCGCCGTAGCAGCGACAGTGGCTAACTCGGGCGCGCTAACTAGGGGCTTCGCCTGGAAAAGCACAGTTATCTAATTTGTTTCACCATTTCACTTTATTTTTACTCCGTTACTTTAAATCACGACCACTGTTGCACTTTCCTTGGAAGTTTTGAGCTATTTTCCCTGCGAATTGGATTATGGAAAATCTTGGTTTTAGTGCGAGGCTGGAATGAAAATGTGATCCACGTGCTCTTTGCCGTTTTTTGATATTTTTTTCGCACCGGTTTCAAGAGAATGAGAGAATTGGTAAGCAGGAAAATAGGCTCGGCTTGGTCTGTGCGTGCGTGTTGGATAGCGTTGCCATTAGTGTACCACGATCAGCTGTGATCGGGGCGCTTCGATAGCTATCGATAACACCCCAGCTTTAAATAGCCAAAAGCTCAAATCTTTGAAGCTTTTACAATAGCTTCTATTTTTGTGCGTATGGATAGTCTAATTACGTATGTATGTTACGTTAATGTAAATAAGCTACCCTTCACCCTCACAAACTTAGAGATTCCTCTATAATTGTTAGCGTCCGTTTTGCTACCTTTTTTGTGGAGAGGAATAACAAATGATTCCTTCCGAAAAAGGGGAAAGTGGGAGGTTTGTAAGGTAAACAATTTTAGAAGGGGATTGCACAAGGCCTCGGCACAGTACTTAAGCACACAGCCTGGTACTCCATCGGGACCTGGCGCATAAACTGGCTTAACACGTTGAAGATCCAAAAAAAGAGAACTGTCGTTTAGACTAGAACTAAAGATTAGGTTCGATTTGGACATTTTGTAAGAATAGGTCTTGCTTGAATCGACTGACGAAGAATAGGTAGGTTAAAAAAAAACTGAGCAAAAAGATCGGCGATTGCCTGATCATTGTCTGCTGTCATATTTTCAAATGATAGCTAGGAAGGATGTGTAATAGGCTTACGTTTAGTGTTGACAAAATTATAAAGCTGTTTCGGGTCCTGCGAGATCGGACCAATTAAAATCTGATATAATTGTTCAGCCTTTTAAGGTCCGCCCCGCGAATGCCGTGGACCTTTTTAGGTGGCCGATCAGACCTACACTCCAAAGCAGTCCCAATAACGATAGTCACGTCGAACGTAGGATGATATGGATCTGTGACTTTTCAGTGGCTGAAANCCCTAACCAAACTGACTCTTGCCGGGTCAGAGACAAAGCAGAGATCAAGCAAGCGATAAAGAATTTCGTACATGCTTGACTTGAGACAGCGAAATGTCGAAAAAGCAATTAATAAAGTAATGTTGTGCGGTAGTGAAAAGAGTATTTGAAGATTTGGTCGCAAAACCAAGTAGCTCCTAAAACTATTAAATGGTCTCTATTCGAAAGTCTATTGGAGACCGATTGGATAGCGGAAAGATGCTTCCAATAAATGGGAAGTTCCGACAACGGATGAATGTAGGAACATGTAATAGAAAAATACAAGTAATACACAATATCTTTTAAAGTACCTTTAACAGATATCTTTACACAAAGGAAATCAACATCGTTTTTTTAGTTTTTTAGTTTTTCGAAATGAAAAACGTAGAGGGCACAATGGACTGGTCTGGCCCAAGAAGACTTATTCCTATAGTCCGCCTTTTCTTTTTCTTTGCTTCGAACTCCTTAACAACAACATACTTTGGACAAAAGCTATCAGAGCATATTGTGCTAAAGATCTCGTAAGGGATATTTATTTTGAAAGATGAAATATCCCTAGCATAGAAAAATTAAAAGTTTTCCACCTTTATTTTCAATTTTTCGGCTTTTGTCTCGCCTTATATAGGCAATAACATCTTAAGATGTTTGATCAGGGGAAAACCGCGAAACAAATATATGTTTCGTAGGAGGTACTACTATGAGTGATTTTGGCATCACAGACTGATTGTCTATGTTGCCAGTTGGAGCCGGTGGTCCGGACCTATCACTCTGGGGAGTTTTCGGGACTGGGTTTTGTGGGGTCGTTGATTGTGACCCCTCAGCGGACAACACGGAAATTACTGGGGGCGCACCCGTCCCGCGACACATTCGGATACCGAATCTTTTTTCGCCCCCGATCTCAGCGTCATTGAGGTCGTTACTGAGACTGAGGGCGTTGCCGAGGGAGTCTGCGGTGCGCCGCAGTTTTTTTGCACTTAGGAGACTCGTTCAATAGCTTAAGGCCATTAAATTGAGCATCCAGCGTTTCGAGCACTTCGTTCGTTTTACGAAAACTACTAAATAGTAAAACCGCTTCTGGTTTGTCGCATGAAAGACTTCATTTCCTTTTCCACATCGCGACAAGTCTCGCAGCATTAGCGCAAGCCAATATTTTTTGACATATCGTCGACCATCCGGGCCGTACAACCAATGTACTTGGCGTGCACAATGTTGTTGCAAAGCCAACATCGGATCGTAAGATCGCCAATAGCAATTGGCTTCTTGCATTGTTTAATAACACAGACTGTGTCACAGGACATTCTAGTTATTGACCACTATGCTAGTATTACGTTGAGAACAGTGGGGGGAGAGATAGAAAGAGAGAGTGTTGAAATTTGCATCTTCAAATATGCAAAAGTCACATTAATAATTATGCACACCAAAATGTGCTCGTTGTTGTCTTGACATCTATTGCGCCTGTTCGTTGTTCTCTTGACCTATCGATATTCTTCTTCACTTCTTTTCTGGCATCGAGAGCGTGTGGTACACTAAATCTAATTGTGCGTTATTTTATTTGCTCATTGGTGGTTGTCTGGTTAATACTTAATTGTATTACTTATTTATTATCAAATAACAATAGGTTATGGGCCCAGACACAGTTACAATGAATAAATGGTAACGCTTTGATTGTTACAATATAAAAAGTGTATAAAAGTGAAAAAGTTATATGTGTGTGTGTGCATACGAATATGCAATTCTGCAAATGTACATACGGAATGTACATGAACAACAAGGAGTGATCACTGAATAATAAAAGGAATATTTAAAAGAATTAAATAATTTTTTTATTTTATTATATATTTCCACAGTAAAAAGCACACATACGTTTAACCAATTCGCCGAGATCTTTCTAGAGACGCTTCGACGAATTTGCCGCAAATTACCAGACAGTGCTGCTGTTGAGAAAAATTGTGGCTGTGATAAAGTTGCTGGAAATTGTTGCTGTAAAAGGTTGCTGTAAGTTGTTGCTGTGAAAAGTTGCTAGAAATTGTTGCTGTAAAAGATTGCTGGAGACTGTTGCTGAGGAGAGTTGCTAGGTATTTTTTGATTTGCTGTTGGGTTGTAGAATCACAATGGATAAAGGGAAAAGGAATATCAAACCGTTTGACGGTGATAAATATTCAATTTGGAAGTTTAGAATGAGAGCGTTGTTAGAAGAGCATGATCTTCTGAAGGTTATAGATGAAACGCAGGAAGAAATGACTGATGAGATAAAAAAGGCTGAACGAAATGCAAAAGGTTTAATAATAGAATACTTAAGTGATGCGTTTCTATCTTTCACTAACAGTGGGAGCACGGCTAAGCAGATTTTTGCAAATTTAGATGCAATTTACGAGAGAAGAAGCTTGGCATCACAACTATCTCTGCGAAAGAAACTTTTAGCCATGAAATTAAAAGGTGACACTTCACTCCTCAATCATTTTAATTCCTTCGACGATCTCATTACTGAACTTATCGCATCAGGAGCAAAATTAGATGATATGGATAAAATTTCCCATTTACTTCTAACTCTTCCACCCAGTTATGATGGAGTTATAACGGCAATAGAGACTCTATCGGAAGATAACTTGACATTAGCCTTTGTTAAAACACGACTTCTTGACCAAGAAATAAAGCTTAAGAATATTAGTAAGGATACTAGTATCAAAGTCTTGCAAGCAGTAGGTAAAAAAGGAGTTCAAAGATATAAAATTTAAAAATAATCCAATGCAGAAGTTGAAGAAAAAATTGTTCAAGCCAAGTTTCAAAACGAATCCAAAATGTTTTCATTGCGGTAAGCTAGGTCATTTAAAGAAGGATTGTTTCTTTTTGAAAAGGCAGCCAAATCAGAATCTGAATGAAAACAAAAGAAAGGAAGGGCAGGCTCAGATGGCAACAACAGCAACAACCCAACCAGAGCATAGTTTTGCCTTCATGTTGAGAAGTGCAACTTCCAACTCAAAGACAAACGAAGCTGAGTTTATACTTGACTCAGGAGCATCAGACCACCTAATAAATGACACAGCATTGTTCTCCGAATATGATCATTTGCAATCAAATGTGCCCATCGAAATTGCCAAACGCGGAGAGTTTATCCACGCTACAGCCAAAGGAGTTGTGAATATTACCAGCTGCGGAAACCAAATCACCTTGCAAAACGTTTTGTATTGCAAGGATATTCCACACAACCTACTATCAGTAAAGAAAATGCAGGATGCAGGTATGACCATTGAATTTAATCCTGGAGGTGTAAAAGTAACTAAGGATGGTTAATTGGCCTTTAATGGAATCTGTGAGTACAATGTACCTATTATAAAATTTCAATTGAACAGTAAAGTATTTTCGACTAAAATTTCAAATAGTTCTGAGTATCGATTATGGCATGAAAGATTAGGTCACATAAGCGTAGGAAAATTTTTAGAAATAAAGCGAAATAGTCTTTTTGAAGATACTAATAATTTAAGCAATATTGATTTAAACCATGAATTATGCGAGGCTTGTATAAATGGCAAGCAATCTAGATTAAAATTTCAAAAATTTAAAAATAAGGAAAATATTACACGACCTTTGTT
>VNJM01001022.1:0-10641 GCA_008042475.1 Drosophila kanapiae
TAGATTTCCATACACTATCGTCTTACTCCATGTACATTATGTCCAAAAAATGTAAAAAAAAATCTGAAAACCAAACAAATTCTTGAAAATCATGTGCTCAAATTTTCAAGTGCCTATCTCTAGGCATAGTCCGTCGCGTCTTAAGAATCATTTCTAGTTTGAGATTCAGCCGAGTCTGAGTGTATCCAAAAACCAAATTGTTTAAAAACAAAAAAGTTTATTAATTTATATTCGGTGAAAAATTATAAAACAAGCGCAAAAACGAACACAAAATCATTTAAAATTGCGTCGTGTGCATACCAAAAAAAAAAAAAAAACCAAACATCTTCATCGCCATCATCATCATAATCTTCACAAACTTCAAAATGAATTCTTCCAACGCCAACTACACCATGACTTCAAATGCAGTTTTCTGCAACTCCTGCCGCAAACGTGCATTGGAATCACCATGTCCGCACCGAGCAGCACAAGTACTTCGCCGTCCGCCCCGTCGGTGGAAAAGTTAAGCAAATTATTGATGAATACAAGGGACGTATCCTTCAATACATGTTTGTCAATGAGGGAGCAGCTCTCAGGTTTCCAGATGAATTCCTGGGTAATAGTAAAAATAAAAATAAATTTTGAGCTGTTTGCTGAGTACATGCTGGTAAAAGAGCATGATACTCAATTGGAAATTAAATCGTTCTAGAGTAAGATGAGTCTGGTTACGATTGCAACAAATTTGCAAGAATTGCATGATTCCCATTCGATTATTATTAAAACAAGAATGGAAGAGTTCCAGGAGAAGGATAGCGGATGGACATTAACTCGCATATTGAGGGTCGAGTTAAATATGCTACAATGTGTTCCTTTAAGAGGGTCAGCATATTTGGATCTGCCACTGAAGCTCAAAAATACAAGAGCTCTCATAAATGTGAAAAACAATGACGACTTTTGCTTCAAGTGTGCAATAATATCCGCAATTAACCCGAGGGACAATGGAGAACGCTGCAATTCATATGGAGTAGATATAACATCTCCATTAATCATCACCAACAACATCAGGCTGGACTTTACGGGATTGATGTTCCCAATGGATATAAAAAACATCTCACATTTCCTTACACGGAACCCACACATAAGCCTAAATGTGTTTGGGTACGATGAGGAAAAGGACAGGGTGTTTGGACCACTATACAGTAATGGAAGTGAAATAGTGCACCACATCAATTTAATGTACATCGATGGACCAGCCGGCGTCATTCGTGGACACTACATGTGGATTAAAAATATTTCTTCGTTAGTAAAAATATAAATTGACTATTTAAATAAATTGACTAATTTAATTTCTTTAATTACAGCCTGCTATCTTCTCAATTGGGCAAGAAATGTGTGAAACGATTTTTCTGCAACAAGTGCTTTTCATACTCAACGAGTGAGTATATTTTATGCGACATGCGGAAAGATGCTCGAATATGGTGACTGAGCGACCCAAAGAAGGAGAAACGGAGTATAAGTTATCCAAATTTCATTGTCAGCTGGAGGTTCCATTCGCTGTGTATGCAGACTTGAATGCATATTGGAGCCCACAACGATAGATGTAAGTGAGAGAACACAATTAGTCAATAAGCATGTGCCTACAGCATATGCATACTACACAAGGTGTGCATTTGATTCGAGGCTTGATAAATTTGTAACCAAGACAGGGGGAAATTTGGGGCGCACTTTTGTAGATCACTTAACGTCCGATTTGTCCAAAATTTATGAAAACCACTTAAACTTTGTGGTTTCTTTACAATTCTGTTACAATGATTGATTTGATGAGGATCTTAATTGTCACATTTGCAAGGGGATTTTAGGTAACGATAGAGTAAGAGACCATTGTCATTGTCATTGTCAGTGCAATCTTAAATTAAAGACAGGAAATATTATCGCAGTGTTCTTTCACAATTTTTCTAAATATGATTCCCAGTTATTTGTGAAAGAACTCGGGGCGATTGAGGGTGAAATAAAAGTAATCCCTTTAAATGAGGAATTATATATTTAATTTTCAAAGTATATCACTCTAGGAGAGAATAAGTTAGAAATAAGATTTCTAGATACTTTCCGATTCATAACCTCTAGCCTAGACTCACTTGGAGCTAATTTAAATGAGGCTGATTTTAAAGTGCTAAGCAAACAATTTTCCAGCTCAACAGATTTCGCTTTACTTCGTAGGAAAGGAGTTTTCCCATATGAATATTTTGATTCTGAGGAAAAACTATCTGAAACTTATATCCCACCAATAAGCAAGTTTTATAGTAAATTGACTGATTCTGAATGTTCAGAACTGGATTACTCCCACGCATGTCAGGTGTGGTCCCATTTCAAGTGTCAATCACTAAAAGACTACTTGGAATTGTATCTGAAAACTGATGTTTTATTGCTAACAGAGGTGTTCAAAAATGTTAGAACAATTTGTTAAAACATTTATGGGCTTGATCCTGCTCATTATTATACATAACCACGTTTGTCATGGGATGCCATGTTAAAAACTACAGAAATTTCTCTCGAATTACTCACAGATATTAACATGATTAGATATATTCAGAGTACAATTCGAGGGGGATTAGTTCAAAGTAGTCAAACACAAAAAATTTCAAACCACAAATATCTAAAAGATTTTGATCAGACTATAGAATCTGAATACTTAATGTGTGTGGATGCTAATAATTTGTATGGATGTGCACTGTCTCAATCCTTACCTTTTAGTAATTTTAAATGGCTAGAATAAATTTCAAAGTATCCAAACTAATAGCTGATCTTCGAGATAAGGAGAAATATAGCATAGACTACACAAAATTAAAACAGTGTATGATGTATGTACTGAAACTCAAAAAGATTTACTCCATCTTAGAGATTAAACAGAAACCCTGGCTTAAAAAATAAATTTACTTAAACACTGAGCACACAACTATAGCTAAAAGCACTTTCCAAAACGATTTCTTTAAATTATTAAATAATAGTATATTTGGAAAATTTTTGAACGACAGTTCTAAGCGCAAAGATGTCCGCTTAGTGACAGAATGGGAAGTTCCACCTGTCGGTCTTCAGGGCGGCCGTCCGAAATTATGTGCCAGGGAGTTAATATCTTGATCAAATTTTCATAGCTTTTCTAAATTTAGTGAAAATCGATTTGCCTTTCAAATGAATAGATTACGAAATGTTTGTGATAAACCAATTACATAGGTTTTGTAGTATTGCAATTATCAAAATGGAAAATGCACGATTTTCACTATGGTTATATGAAACCTAAATATAATGAAGCTATAAAACTAAATAACATGGTCACGGATTCATTTATTTACTCCATAAAAACAGAGGATTTATATAATGACATTCGTAAAGATGTAGATTTAAAATTTGATACATCTGACTATCCAGATGAATTGGCTAGGCTCTATAATTTTAGGCAATGTAACAAGAAACGCTTAGGGTTTTTCAAAGACGAACTGCAGGGTAGGTCAATGACTGAGTTTGTTGGCCTTCGTTCTAAAATGTATGCATACACATCCCAAAATGTAGGTAGTCAACCAGACAAATGCGTGAAAAAAATAAGGGAGTAAAACGAAGTTGTCTGGAAAAAATTACATTTGAGGCCTACAAAAATTTTTTATTCACAGAACAGCAATCTAGTGATAGCAGGTACATGTTTAGGTCTAAAAGAAAAATTTCTGAAGATGGAGTTTCAACTCTTGCAATAGGGCATTATAAAACCTTAGTACACGAAATTGAGTGCTCTATGAAAAGTATAGAAACTCAATCAAGAGTTTGGCGGAGCCAAATTGGTCAGTTAGAAAACACTGTCTATACCCCAAGATCGTTGATTAAACTTAATTCTCTAAAGAGGAAATTAGAATGTAACGAAAGTGCGCTCGACATACATGAGGGGGAACTCATAATCTTATATATAAAAATGAATCCCAAAATTTGGTAAGCGCATAACTCAACAACGCCTGGACCAATTCGGCCAAATCTTTTTTTAAAATGTTCTTTGAAGTTCATGGATGGTTTTACGGCGAGAAAACT
Organism: Drosophila kanapiae; assembly: GCA_008042475.1. Lineage (NCBI taxonomy): Eukaryota > Metazoa > Arthropoda > Insecta > Diptera > Drosophilidae > Drosophila > Drosophila kanapiae. The sequence goes on from VNJM01001022.1 coordinate 4,048, forward strand.
TAGAATTATTGCTGGACAAATCCTCAAAATAGCCCTTTTCTTTTTCCCATAGAAATGATTTGTAGTCAATTTGAGCTTGCTATGTTCCTAACGTCAAAGATCATATCTATCAAAACATTTTGCGTGTGTGCGTTGGAGCACAGAAAACATAGTTGAAAGAGTTAAATGTCGCGTTCCGAAACTCGTGTAGTTCGTGATTAGTGAAAAAATAATTTATATTTGATATGCCTCCTATGAGATGAAGAAATTTAGGTAGAAGAACCAGATATGCTACAAACCAAGCTAATTACCGATCGGATATCACAAACGCGTGAAGTGCGAGCGCGACATTCAATTAATAATCGCGCAAGTTTGAATCGAGCACAATGGCACAATGGCTTTAGACAGAACCTTAAAAGATCTACGGAGCAATAATAACCGATTTGGTGGTGCAATGATTTTATTAGCAGGAGATTTTCGTCAAACATTGCCAGTGATTCCACGATCAACGACAGCTGATGAACTCAATGCATGTCTAAAGCCCTCCAATTTGTGGAAACATGTCAAAGTACTTCATTTAAGCAAGATTATGCGTGTCGAGTTGCAAAATAACCAATCTGGAAACATATTCTCTAAACAACTCATTTGAGTTTGGTAATGGCAAATTTCCTATAGACATGTTGACTGGCTGCATTAACTTTCCTCAAAGTTTTTGTCAGTTAACTCGATCAAAAGATGAACTTATTCAGAAGGTGTTCCCAGATGTTTCTCAAAATTACAGAAACCATGATTGGTTGACCGAACGAGCTATACTGGCTGCAAAAAACATAGATGTAAATGAATTAAATTTCAAAATTCAAGAACAAATTACAGGCGAATTGAGGACATATAAATCAGTTGATTCGGCTACTAATCAAGATGATGTAGTCAACTATCCACCGGAATTAAACTCGCTGGATTCAATTAAAGGTTGGATCGGTGGTTATAATGTTGCGAAATATCAACCAACCGTGTCTTTGCAACGGTACACGGTTAGCGATAAAAGAATTACTAAACAATGTGATAGAAGCAACTATAATCAAAGGAAAGTATAAAGGAGAAGATGTTCTCATACCGCGCATCCCAATGATTCCGACTGATGTGCCATTTGAGTTTAAACGACTACAGTTTCCAGTGCGGCTTGCTTTTGCTATGACTATAAACAAGTCCCAGGGGCAATTATTAAGTGTTTGTGGTATTAATCTAGAAAACCCATGTTTCTCACATTGTCAATTGTATGTTGCCTGTTCCCGTGTTGGAAAACTATCAGATTTGTTTATCTATGCGCCAGGTAATCAAACAAAAAACATCGTATACCACAAAGCACTACAATGATAATAATAATAATTATGATTCACATGATTAACAATAAAGCGATTACTTACTTTTAAATCCTTATATATGTTTTATTTAATTATCTTTTATTCACAACGCCCTATCACCAGGGTGACGGTTCTGTTCAGAAGAATTTTTTAAAATACGTAGGCACAAAAACTGCCACATTAAAAATCTTTTTGACAGGACGAATTCTGTCGGGTAAGCTAGTGCACTATATTTTAATAGATGGTATAAACAAAAAAATAAAACGATAAATTTAAGTTTGGGATTGATATTTATTTATTTAAAAATGTTTAAACTAAATTAATAAATGTATTTATTGGTAATTTATGATAAAAATTGTAAGGAAAACAAATTTATAAATAATTATTGTAATAATGAAAAATAAAAAAAAAAAATTTAATAAAATAAAAAAAATATATATTAAAAATAAGTGTTTATGTCTTTTTTAAAATTTGAGATTTAGGAATCCAACTGTCTCAGTTTTCCACAATCCTAGCCAACGCACCAGAACTCTGTTTCCTTCCCTTTTCAGCACCTTTTCTACAAGGTAAGTATTGGGAAATCGAGTCTTTTTCAGTTCTTCCTTATAGAAACCACCCTTAACAGGATTACCATTTAAATCTTCCAACAAGTACGTTGTTGGATATGTATTTTGAACTGTTGAAATACTCCTTTAAATGAATAGATTCGAACATTGTCTCCAATCTTCAGTTTGCTCCCCATAAATATTTTGATATTATTGTAGACAGTATTCAAGATATGCTTCTCATTCCCACTGTTTACATCGATTGGAACCATTTTTATTGTTCTATGCCTTCTATTTCGTTTCACTCGAGTTCTTTTAATGTTCTATTAAAGCGTTCAACAATTGATGCCTTTAATGTACTAAATGTAGAATAGTGGTTGATTTTATATTGAGACATCAATTCCTTAAAGCGAGTGTAGAAGAACTCTTTTCCGTCATCTGTATGTAGATTTCTAGGCACTCCACGTCCAGACTTGAATATTTTCTCCATTGCCCCACGAACATCTTTCGCAGTCTTAGATTTAATTGCCACACCACAGGCAAAATTGGAAAATGTGTCAATTACTGTTAGCAGGTAACGATGTCCATTATTTGAGGAGGAGTACTTTCCCATTTCCACCAGGTCAGCTTGCCATAAACAATTAATTCCTTTTGTAATAATCCTGCGACGTACAAAATGTTTACGTGCGGGAGCATGTATTTCATTAATACTACCATACTTCCATATTTAAAAGGTTAGTAAAACCATTTAAGATTTATTAATATTTTGAAATAATGCCTTTCTTAATACTCCAAATCTAGAAGTTATTCTTAGATTTTGGTCCATTTCTAATAGTTTTAATAATAGCAGAGATAACTTCCTCTGTCTTATCTGTCATAAATTTCTACAGTTTTAACATCTGGTACATTGACATCTATTTCACTCATCATTGAATCTTTCAACTCCCTTATGGACTTGTCGACATAATCTTTGACAACAAAGTCGGTCTTCTTTTGTGGAATGGAACCATTTTTTATACGTTTTTGTTGAATATTAAAGTTTCCATCTGTATCAATATGTCCTGGAATAGTTTTTTTCATTTCGTTTTAAATTATTAGAGTTCTGCTTATCACTTATATAATGACCAAATTTGTCGACGGACATGATGATTATAAACTAATTTAAATATTGTTACTTAAATATATACTAAATTATGTTTTAATTTGAGCCTCTCTCAATTCTTCAATTATTGAAGTAATTTCATTTTCACGATTTTAATTTCCGGCTGTTTCCGATGCTATTAGGAGTTGTAGACGTTCTACCAGCTTATTTGGATCGTCCCAGTATACATAATTGGGTTTCTTCGTTTCAAGTGTCATAAATCCCGAGCCACTCCCTTGATGCGCTTGGGAGTTGACTCGGCAATGGGTGATTTAGATAAAAGTGGCTTATAATCCACTAGTAAGTTGGTAGTTTTTTCCATCGTCAAATTCAATTTTATTATTTGTTACTTTTATTCCGGTTTTTCCCAACATTAATTGTCCAGAGTCATTTTGGTATGGTCCATATGTTTTATCCAAAATACGATCTCGTTGTAGTTCACTGATGGTTACATTTTTTGAGCTCTCTTCAAGCGATGGTGGCTGATTTAATATCAATGAGGATGGAGTGGGAGAAGACACTTTGCTTGTTAATACAGGCGATGAAGTCGGTGATACACTCGATGTGTGAGCCAAGTCTTGATGCGGTAGTATAAATGAGGAGTCATCCATTGCCGGTTGAGAATAGAATTGTTCATCATCATCATCATCATCATCATCATCAACATTAGCATATCAATATTTACTGCATCACTCTTTAGCAGCATCACTATTAGCAGCAGTGTAAAATGAAAGTTTCCTCTTTTTTCATATGAGGTGTATTATCTTTAATATTCAAATCAGCTTTATCATTTTTAATGTATTTTTAATGTATATACGATTCTCGAATTTATTGTTATTATTAACGAGTTTATTTAATGAATCTGTTATAGGCTTAAATGTTTTTTCCAATCCAACAATATTCTGAGATTTGAGTTGTTTTAATTCAGAATTTTTTTTTAACGCATTCCGTGTTTTAGTTAATTGAGATAAAATATTTATATTCATTGTGATGAAATAATTCAAATCAAAGGAACAGAAGTCGTTATTTCATGTTTGATGTTGAGAATACACTGTGAAATAATTAATCATTTAAAAACATATATAGCTGATATAATGACCTGATCAGACAATCAGACCTGATGTGATAAGCTGATCTGATAATCAGACCTGGTCTGATAATCAGACCTCATAACAGACCTGGTCCGATAAATAGACCTTTTCTGGTAAATAGACCTGGTAAACAGACCTGATCTGATAAATAGAGCTGATCTAATGACCTGAACTGGTAAATAGACCTGGTAAACAGACCTGATCTGATAAATAGACCTGGTAAACAGACCTGATCTGGTAAATAGACCTGATAATCAGATCTGATCTGATGACCTGATCTGGTAAACAGACCTGATCTGATAAACAGACCTGGTCTGATGACCTGATCAGTTAAAAGGACCTGATCTGATAAACTGAGCTGGTTTGATGACCTGATCAGTTAAACACAACTGATGTGATATGCTGTCAAATAAATAAAATTCCTATTTTCCAACAATTAAAAAAATTATTAAAAATTAAAATAGATAAAAAGTTTAGTTTTTGATTTTTTATTACTTTATTTTTTATAAGCTGAAAAAAATAAAGCCTGAAAATCAAAATATTATTTGTTAATATTATTTATTTTTTATTATTTAAGCTGAAAAGTAAGGGCTGAAAAACAAAATATCCGAAATCCCATTTCCAATTAAAAGATTTTAATTTCATTATGTTCAAATATATAATTTTTATTATGTTATTTTATTTATTTAATTTTTTAAGTGGAAATCAATGTTTCCATCCTCCCTTTTTATTAGGATGTAGCGTTTTTCCTCAAAAGATCGAACAGTCATCAATAAGACTGAAACGATCTGGGAGGTACACATAAAATGACGGAAGCTCAACCATTATGTTGGATCCAAACTTGCCATTTACTCTCTTGGCTTTGATAATATCAAAGGCGTTGTTGCACGCCAGATCCTTGTATGGGAGCTTACCTTTAACTCTGCATGAGTTGAAGGCAAGCATGAGCGGGTCGTCCTCGATGTCCTTCATCAGCGCGTCCAAGTCTGCCTGGGTGACGCCGATGGGCAACGTCTTTGTTGCTGATGAAGAGTCGTTGCAAATTTTATTATACTGTTTAAACAAGATGACTTGAACATGCGACATATATATCGAGATCATGTAAATAGTGATATGGACTATGATTCGTTTATGAATATTTCACGAAAATGTTGGGAGGAAAAATTTGGATTTCTTTTATCTCTAAGGATGATGATTTAAAAACTGGACGATATAGAAAAGGATTCAATCAATTCATTATTCTCGAATAAATAATCATATATGTATAATCAGAAGATTGAGAAAAGACAGTCCCGACTCTAGCTTCATAATGTCTACATCGTTAACTAGAAACACATCAGTTATAACTAAAAACTTTTTTCCTCAAATTGAATCAAATCATAATAATGAGTGTGCACTTATTGACTTTTATACATTCAATTCTATACCAAATTATGATCAAGGGAACAATCTATTTCATATTGGTAATAAAGTTATAGAAATACCTGTGGGATCATATGAGCTCGAAGATATTGCGAAATATATTATTAATAAACTCAAGGACTATGAACTCCATAGCACTGTAAAAATACAATGCAATACCAATACTTTACTAGTTCAAGTTATTACTAAAAAGGAGAATATATATTTTAACCATAAACGTTAAATTGGTCAGCTATTTGGATTTAATAAACTTATATTACAATCACATGATAATAAATTCTACGTCCCAGATAATCCATTGAATATTTTGAAAATAAACTCTATTAGATTGGAGTGTAACATTATTAGTGGCTCATATGTTGGGAATAGACCAAATCATGTGCTTCATGAATTTGGAATCAATGTTCCGCTCGGTTATAAAATGAGCATTACACAACGGAATTTGATTTATTTACCTGTCAACAATAGAGAAATAAGCACACTTGAAGTACGGATAACTGATCAGAACGGAGATTTAGTTAATTTGCGTGGAGAAACTGTATCAATTCGTCTACACTTGCGAGCAACAGAATGAATATATATAATAAAAAGCCGACACATCACTCCATTGATAACATTATCAAATCTAAAGCTGAAGGGAAAACATCATCATCACCGCAAGGAGCTTCACATAGACGACCTGTTCTATTATTACCATACCATACTTATTATCCATATCAACAAAACTTCAAGACGAATGATGAAGTTCGCATCACAATACAGAACCAAGATTTATATGTCCTTCCGTGTGAAAGGTTTCTCGACTTTGAAGGAACACTTAGCAAAATTATTGATACAAATACAGGAACAAGCAGCACAAATAGTGTTAGTGGTATGCTCAAAAATAATTGCATGGCCTATTTTCTGGACGAAATAAGATATGAGCTGGATATGGATATGGATGTGAACTGGATAGGACTCGATTTACTGGGATTACATCGACTATCAAGAACTTTCTCTCAGTTGGTCAACAGGAAGGAGTTCTTTATCGTAATGCTGGGTGGAGTGGAGGAGAC
>VNJM01003071.1:0-29580 GCA_008042475.1 Drosophila kanapiae
TTCGCACATTGAACTTACACCACAGCTAACCGGCGAAGATGACATCAACAGAACCGTAAGCATGCTAGAGGCAAAACCTGACACATAACACAAAGCACACGAATGCAGAAATAGAGCAGCTAGTCCTGGCAAAGCATCGTTCCCGGCGCGAATGGCAATTACATCGATCACCATCTGCAAAGCAACAGTTGAAGGAAGCTTTCCGTCGACTCACCAATGCACTCTGACAAGAAGAAGATAGACTCCAACAGCGCTACATAGAGCAACTATCCCCATCCAGTTCTAACTTCCCACTATGGAAAACCCACTCAACGTTGAGCCCTCCAACAATGACGGTTACGCCAATAAGGACCCCTGCAGGTTGCTGGGCCCGAAGCGACAAAGACAGAGCCGGAACATTCGCTGCCCACCTTCAAAATGTGTTCCAGTCAAATCCAGCAACAAGAGTGAGTAATATAAGGACGCAAACAGAAGACGACTCTCACATTGTCGATCCAATTGTATTTCGTCCATGCGAAGTCATAAAAATTATAAAAGAGCAGCTACAACCGAGAAAATCTCCAGGCTGCGATCTAATAACTCCCAAAATGCTCATTGAACTCCCTCTATGCGCTATTGGTACCATATGCCAGCTGTTCAACGCGAAGACAAGACTAGGCTGCTTCCCAAAGAAATGGAAAAAGTCAATCATCATAATGAAACCAAAATCTGGAAAAGACCACACGCTCACCCCCTCATACAGACCAATAAGTTTACTTTCGTGTCTATCAAAACTCTTCGAAAAATGCCTTTTAACCCGAATCATACCATACCTTAGAAGACAAAATAGTATCCCAGCACATCAATTCGGCTTTCGCGAAAAACATGGAACTATCGAACAGGTGAACCGCATAACATCAGAAATCCGAAGTGCATTCGAAAATAGGGAATACTGGACTGCGGTATTTCTGGACGTCTCTCAAGCATTCAACAGAGTATGGCTTGACGGCCTAATGCATAAAATCAAAACAATGCTCTTGAAGTCTTATCTTTATAACAGGATATTTGCTTTGAGGTGCAATATTTCCATGTCAGCTGAACATAAAATCGAAGCTGGTATTCCTCAAGGCAGTGTTCTCGGGCTAACTCTATACCTACTCTACACTTCTGATATCCCTACGAGCAGACTACTGATTATGTCTACCTTTGCCGACCACACCGCGATCCTCAGCCTGTCCACAACAGGCTTTATCGCAACTTGCGACCCATCTAGATGCAGTAGAGAAATGGCTTTCAGACTGGCGTATAAAAGTAAACGAACAAAAATGTAAACACGTAACCTTTACCTTAAATAGACGAAATTGCCCAAGCCTCACACTAGACAACACCGTGCTTCCTCAGTCAGAAGAAGTAAAATATATTGGCGTACACCTCGACACAAGGCTTACCTGGCGCAAGCATATTGAAGCTAAACGAACTCACCTAAGGCTGAAGGCTAACAGTCTAACAGGGGTAGCGGCCCTCAGTCTGGACTACAAGGTCCTCTTCTACAACACCGTTTTGAAACCAATATGGACTTATGGCTCCCAGTTGTGGGGGAGAGCCAGCAACAGCAACGTAGAAATCGTGCAGAGAGCCCAAGCAAAGATCCTGACAACTATCACTGGGGCACCGAGGTACGTTCGGAGTGGAAACATTCAGAGAGACTTGAATTAGCATTAACGTTGCTATGTAACCGCTCTCGCCTTCGTCGTCACGACCGTCCCATCCAGCGACAATTATTAGGACCTTCTACCATAAATACAGTTTAACAAACTGTTAGAATAATGTAGTACTTTAAGATTTTAACACATTCTGTTAGTCTCGTAGGAGAAGATTTAATAATGTGATGCACCTTGAAATTGTGATGTAAAATGACAATGATCTTTTACTATATCATTATCTAAAATACTATCGCAAATTTGGAAATTAAGAGTCTTATCAAAATCGTCTTGGTCTTGTGCTTCATTTGCAAGGAAACTATAATGCAGCAGTGTTTTTCCTCTGTCTTTGACTCAAACTATCTACATTTAAGTCAAGTTCACACTTTATCTTGTATGCAAATGCTTAGGAACATGTTTATCAACTTTTTCTGATCTTTCACTATTTTCCGTTATGGGCTGCCGATGATATTTTGAGAATTTTAGCTCTGTTTCACCTTCTTTTGCCTTTCAGTAAAAATGTTTCTGCATCTATCTGCCTAACGCTTGAACCTATATTCACTCGATGAGCATGATAAACATTTGTTGATGAAAAAAATTTCTACACCAAGCACTTTATTGTTAGGGTTAGGTGCTATTAGGCGCGGTAGGAGTTAGTATAAAATGTCTGAATGTTTGCTTGCATCCGTTTGAGGTTATTGGTTATGTAAGGAAGCTTCTATGGCCGGGATACCCTCAGCGGCACAGAGTCCTCTCCAGAACATTTATTTGTTCAGAGACGGGCAGAACAAGGACTCGAGCGTGCTTCAGACGTGGCGACGACGGGGACGGGGCAAGAAAATCCTTCCTTTCTCTGGCTCCGCGCTCCCTTCCGCTCTGGCATTCCCAGCGGCGGTCTACCTTTCGCGCCCGGCAGTCCCAGCAGCGGCGAGGGTAGAAGAGGTGAGCAGGAGGGGAAACTGAAGAGAGGGGGTGAAGGCACAGTCGCGGCAGTCCCAACGACTGGCTCCGTGGGGCCAGGGGATAGGGCAAAGAGGGGTGAGGGGCAGTCGCGGCAGTCCCAACGACTGGCTCCGTAAGCCAGGGGAAAGGACAAAGAGGAGTGAGGGCGCAGTCGCGGCAGACCCAACGACTGGCCTCGTAAGCCGGTAAAAAGGGGAGAAAGGGTCAGGCCCAGGGAAATCCCGCCCGAGAGGAAACTATCTGCGTGGCGCTGAGCATATTTATTTCTTCCTATTCTAAGCTAACTATGAAATCGTGACGATACGCCGCTGGCTGTTGGTCGTCGTTGGCCGCTTGTGGCGCGGCGGGGTGCGGGGGGAAACAGATGGCTGTTTTCCTCCGACGCCTCGGCTGCTGCTGCTGTCGCTGCTCTACCGCTGGTATCGCTCTCCTCCTCTCTCCGCGAGCCTTGGCTCCCGTGCTGCCGTCGGCCCGCACACTCCGCGAGCCGCGCTCACCGCCTTACTCCGCTCCGCTATCGCCGTTATCCACCGTCTCTCTCTCCCTCCGCGATCGGCTGCTGCGACGGCTGCTGAGACGGCTGCTGGGTCTTCGCCCTCGGTCGCAGCGCCCGGCGGCCGGCCTCCAGTGCTCGCCCTCGTGCAAGCTGCAGTCTGCTGCCTTGCACTCGGCGCCGGTGCTTTCGGCAGCGGTGCTCTTCGCTGCTGCTGCCAGCGGTTTCCCTCTCGCTGCTGTCGCCGTTGTCTCCCTCTCTCCGCGATCGGCTGCTGCCCTCCGCTCGCTGCTGCTGCCATCCTCGTCGTTGTAGAAGAGTTGGCGCTGTCCGCTCCTCTCCCGATGCGAACCGCTGCTCGGCCTGAATGCGGAAGTACATCTCGCGCTACCTTCCTCAGCGTATCCCCTAGGGCCTTATCGTTCTCGCTGGGGATCTTACTACAGGCCGCCCTCCGTGGGTCTTACGCCGCTCTCCGTGAGCCTTGCTCAGCATCCGTGGCCAATGGAAGTGACTTCGTCACAGTTACATATCGCTATAATTTGCACATACAACTCTGAAGGGTTCATGCATTTCATACGATGTTCTACAATGGCGCAACACTAAAGGTAATGGGATCTAGTCCTATTTCTACTCTAGATTTTTACTCTGTACGTAGAAATTAAGCCTATAAGGTCAGTACTTTTCACGTCACCACGGATTGCGTTATACATGAAAGAAATACCTTGTATAGTTTATCGATTGGCTAAAGAAGGTAAGTTAATTAATCTAAGATAGGACGAACTAATGAAGTTTGTAAAGTTTTTGTAACACAAGGGTTATCAAAATCCCTTCGACCACCGCTTTAGAAATCCGAAGACACCCCTTTCTTTATTGATACGCACAAGTTTTGGATCCAGGCCACAGTGATTCATTCCAAAGAGCAGCAGTTCAGTGTATACCACTTAGAGCTGTTTATATTTAATAAATAAGCTCCAAAAGATTCGTTGTTGCTGATATTCGCGTAATAAAACCATGTTGCCAGAACATGGAGAACATGGAGACTTTCATGATTTGCAAAGATTCAGTTTTCGAAGTGGATTGCACAAAGCATCGGCACAGTACGTTCAAGATCCAAAAGAAAATTTCATTAAAGCTAGGTCTAAAGATTAGGTTCGATTTGGTCATGTTGTATGTTTGTTGTATGTTTTTATTTCGTTGACCATTTTTCACCTATCATCTTTTTTACACACGTTTACTGACTTTTTATTTTGTATTATTTTGTATTATTTTTCATAAGCGCTTCTGTATTTGTATATTCAACTGTGAAACGATTTAAATATAAAATTATATTGCAATTCATATTTGCATATGTACAAAAAGTCAACCAGTTTTATATGGCTATTTCCCAAAATCAACTTTAGAGTACGGCGTCTCATAGCTTCTATGAAGCTATTTCCCGCCATAGCAATTTTGTGCTATTTAAAATTTAAAAAAAAGGTATCACTCAACACACGTGAGCAGTAGCACCACTATCGACACACCACGTAATCCTTGATAAGAAAGTTTTTGCAGCGCTTGCATAAAACCACAAATTTGTTTCACCCGAACCGAACACAAACGCTCGTTGCTTATTTTTTCCTGCACATTCTCTATTTGCCTTGCGCCTATCTCCTTCTTCATTAATTTATACTTTGAGAGTGTTCGAATTTGGCAGAGAATCACGTGTCTCCGTCGCTACCACAATATTTTCCTTGGTCTCTCTACAGTATGGTTTATATTCTTTCTGTTTCATTTGCGCCCATTTTTACGAACGAGAACTGGTCTAGCAGGCTTATGTGACGCGCGGGTCCTGATGGCATGCCCCGCCAGAACTTTCCGTGCTTCTTTACAGATGTACAGTTTTTCACATAGATTTTCTGCGACCGCTTCATACAAAGCAAAATGCTCACAGGAGCCTTCTCGTCTTTTTAATTAAGCTGTGTCTTTTGCGCATTATTTTTCAGTTCTCGACCACACACCACTGATCACAACTCCCAGGCTGGTTCGTGTTACATCATTTTGATTCCGAGGCAGAATTGTCAAAATTGTGATTTACGTGGAGAGCAAGGAATTCAAATAATATAAAAAAAAATTCAATTATCTATATATATAAAAATGAAACCCGTTTTCCGTTGTCATCGCATAACGTGTGAACGGCTGGACCGATTTGGCTTATTTTTTTTTTGTAGTTTTCTAATACTCTGTACAAGGTTCTTACGGAAACAAATATTAAGAAAATCGCTCAGAAATATTAAAAAATATACATTTCATTTTGGATATTTTAAAAAACGCGCGAGTTACATAGAACACCCTGTCTCTGTACCCCCTGTCACACCCTGTTAGGACAAATAAGAAGTGCATAAGGCGGTCACACTTTGATCGGGGACATGGTCTCGCACCCTCTCGCTCTCACCAACGGGTTCTAAAGGAAAAGACGAATACTCTCCAGCCCTGAGTAACGGGACCAAAAGCGCAGCTCTTAGTTTTTAGCATATACATAATCTGTCTATCTATCTATATATATATAAAAATTAAACCCGTTTTCCGTTGTCATGACATCACGTGTGAACGGCTGGACCGATTTGGCCAAATCTTTTTTTAAAATGTTCGTTGAAGTTGAAGGATGGTTTTTACGGCGAGAAAAATTAGAATTATTGCTGGAAAATCCTAAAAATAGCCCTTTTCTTTTTCCCTTACAAATGATTTGTAACTAAAACGTAGTATATTTGAGCTTGCTATGTTCCTAACGTCAAAGATCATATCTATCAAAACAATGTGCGTGTGTGCGTTGGAGCACAGAATACATACTGAAGCACTTAACTTCACACTCAAGGATCTTCGGCGAAATAACAACATCTTTTGATGCTTGATGATATTGTTGGCAGGAGATTTCAGGCAGACGTTGCCATGATTGCCTGAAGGCATCAGCTTTATGGAATAACGTATAAACATTATCGCTAACTACTAATGTGAGAGTTCAACTTCAAAATGATCAAAGTGCTGCTCAATTTTCCAAACAATTGTTAGCTGTTGAAAATGGTAAAGTCCCAGTTGATGCGACATCTGGATTAATTACTCTTACTAACGACTTTTGGCGATTTGTATACTCTCAATTAGCTCTTATTGAAAATGTTTTCCCAAGTATTAGTGAGAATTATCAGAATTATGTTTGGTTAACGGAGTTTTTGAACTCTCTGAAGTTACCAGGACTTCCACCACATAATTTGAAACTTAAAGTTGGTAGTTATTATGATATTCCGTAATTTGAATCCACCGCGACTATGCAACGGTACGGAAAGTACGCCGATGAAAATTACAATTTCCAGTTCGCCTTGCGTTCGCAATGACAATTAACAAGTCGCATGGCCAATCGCTTAGTGTTTGCGGATGGGAAACCATCCGCTTTGTTTGTGTTAACGTCAATCCAAAAAACAAAAAATGTGGTTTACCAAAGAGCACGGATAATTTGTGGACACGTATAACGCATCGATTCAGTATTTATTCATTTCATTTTTGTAATCGAAATGAATTCATTACTGTTGTGAAATAATAATCTTTTAATCACCAAATAAAAAGTTACATAAATCGAAGCCATCTGGTGGCGAAACAGAGTTCGCCGGGTTTGCTAGTTTAATTATAAATAATAAAAAAAATTCTCAGAGATGTGTTGTTTTACATGGACGCACGAACGGACAGACGGGCATGGCTAAATCTACTGCCTGGTGATGCTTTATTCTGCCTGTTGCATACATGCTCGGGTAGCACAAAGCTATAATACCCACGAGTATACACGAGTATAAAAAGTAATACCTTAGAAAATATGAAAGATTGCACATTTGATCTGCTTTTCAAAAATATAAATAGCTTGCCCACCTATTAAAAACTAACTTTTTTACAAACAACTTCTACCCACTCTATTTAAAAACAAAGAACTTTTTAAAGTTTGAAGAGTGAATCTGTTTGGCCATGTTGCCATGTTTTTTTGCACAAGTGTTGTTAAAAAAAAATATTTATAAAAAAGGATTGTTTCCCTTAAAGTTGTTGGATCAGATCTCAAAACGCTTTTAACGACATGACAGTCAACAAACGACGATCCGTTAAAAAAAAGTAAATAAACTTATTTAGTCCGTCTTTTTAGATGACAACTTTTTCTTGTTAGTCTATATCCAAATTAAACGTTGTATATGCTGTTTTTATCAGAATATATCATTAGGATTTAAATATAATTCATATCCGACAAAAATTTATTTTATGTGAGGCATAAAGTTATGTATCAACATTAATATAACAACAATTTTTTGTATAAATTTAGTGAGTGCGCACAAAAAACGACTCAGTCGCACAAGATCGTTGCGAACAAACAGTGATAGAGTGATAGAGAGAGAATGCAATGAATGAAATATACAGAATTACATATTTTAAACAAATTGAATTAAATTTGGAAAAAGAATTCTCGTATTCATAAAACTTCGTTTAACTTTTTTTTCTTCAATAATAGTTTATAAAAAAAACTTTAATTTGTAATAAAAAAACAATTAAACACAAATAAAAAGTTTTCCTCTTTGCGGGGATAGAACCCATCGACATTACCAGTTAAAATAGCAGTGCAGAAGAACATTTTCGACGTTTAAACTTTCTTGGCTCTCTCTCTATCAAAATCGAAAAAATTAAATTAAACTTTTGCATTGTGTACGCAATAAACGAAAACTAAGAATAGAATATATATGCCATGATAACACACTTATCATAATGACAGCGAAATGTCGGACAATCCATTAAAGCCATTAAAATCATGTTGTGCTTTAGTTAAATGAGTATTTTAGGATTCAAATATAGACAAAAGAGCTTCTGGAATACTTAAATAACATATTCTAGCCAGAAGCTAGAAATCGTTAGGCACATTTATTTTTATATTTTATTTTATCCCTACCATACACCTTTATTATTTATTTGATTAGATTTTGATTGGCATATCGTGTTATAGAAATCGTTAGGCACATTTATTTTAATATTTTATTTTATCCCTACCATACACATTTATTATTTATTTGATTAGATTAGATTTTTGGCCCTAGTGTTACCTAGAATATAGACATCGGTAGATGTTTAATTAGGGGGATATATAATCAAATATTTGTTGGTGGGGATTTTGTTAATAAAGCATTACATCAGGCAAGGGCCACAAAATCCAAGGGAGGGAGCAACAGCGCAGCGAGACAAAAAAAGCGACAACGTCCACCACCACGAGCCGGCGCAGTAGGGCCATCTATAGTATTCTAAACCGATCCACAAAGTTGATCTTTGTGCATCAATGTGATCTAAGAGGATTGTGGAAGCTAACAAAAATGACAAATATAGAAGAATACAGGCGGCTATATCAATGTCAACTATCCTCGTATAAATATTTACAGTCCCATACTAAAGTGACGGCACAATAGCAAATGTTAATTTAAAATGTTATTCCCAGGCGAAGAAAGCATAAAAATTATGAAATTAAAATATAAAAAAAAAAAAATTAACGTACTTAACCTACTTAATATTATTTAAACTTGAACAAAAAATAGCACTGATTTCGTTGAAAATAGTCTTTTTATTCGGATACTCGAATTTCTAGAAATATTTTTAGACTTGACCTACAATATACCGAAATGGATAATTTATCTTGGTCTGAAAAAATGTGGAACGAGGCATTTCATGTAAGAAGGATAAAATTTTTATAAGAAACTAACTTTTAAAGAAAAAAATGATATCGAATGGGACCGCATCCATTCTGGTAACTTAGGAATATTTTGCTAGCTTCCTTGCTATCTTGCTTAGTGCTTTGTTAACATTTTTTATATTACTTAATAATACTTATTCATTTTACTTCTTTGTCTTATTGACGTGACTCAATTTAATTTTTTGCCAATGTGCATTGACAACAGATAAAATAGTATAATATTGTAAATTACGTAAAAA
Source organism: Drosophila kanapiae (assembly GCA_008042475.1). Lineage (NCBI taxonomy): Eukaryota > Metazoa > Arthropoda > Insecta > Diptera > Drosophilidae > Drosophila > Drosophila kanapiae. The sequence goes on from VNJM01003071.1 coordinate 9,115, forward strand.
AAAACAAAAACATGAACGATAAACATTTAATACAAAATTATTTTATCAAGTCTGCGGTCGGAATTGAACCCGTGACCTTCGGATATTCAGAGATCTATTGTTTTACACGGACGCAAGGGCATGGATAAATCGAATCGCCTGGTGATGATACATGCTCGGTTAGCACAAAGCTATTATACCCGTGTACCTCTTGGGTACCGAGTGCTTGGGCGACGAACAATGCTTTTTCCATCAGGTCCTACTCGATTTATTTTAGTTTCATCGGTGCACAGTACGTTTTTTTCAAAATTGCAATGCCTTGTTCTAGTGCGCCTTTGCAAAACTCAACATTTTCTTGGCATGACGCTTTGTCATGTAAGTTTTTTTGTTGACTGATGTTTCAATGATGCTTAATTTCACCTTTTTGAATCAACCTTTCTGGACACATTGAAATCGCCCCCAATTGGGCGAGAAAATAAAAAAGGATCACGTTTGCTCTTCCGCAATATTAGTCGATGTATGTGTTGTTACTGTTGTATGTGTTTGGTTGTCTTTCAAAGACGATTCTCCCGAATTGGGTTTTTATTCAAATATGCAATGTAACCATTTTTCGGGAGCGTTCGCTTATTTCAGTAATTTCAGCAACGGTTAGGCCGAATTCGCTAAACTGATTGATAAATGTCTTTTTTCGGGAGTACAATGTTTACCATGGCCCTTTTTTCAAAAGAATAATTAAATTAGGTACAAACTCAGATAACTGCACAAAAAAATAGTTCTTAATGTTTACCCCATCAGAAGTACATACGTATCAAACCACCGTGTGCTATTAAATTGACTCTTTAAAATGTAAGCTTAAGAAAAAATGTTGCGGAATAATAGATGACACATTTTGATAAGCATAAGTACTGCAAATATTTTAATAGATATATTTTATTTTAATTCTAGAGAAAGCTCACTTAATAACGCAAACAGTCTGGATTGCCTTCGATCTTGGTGTTTATCTTCCAAAAATAATCTTATGAGTGCGTTTTATTAAACATATTCGCAAATAACATTAGATATAGGTTAATAAGATATAGTTTTTAAGATTTTGTATTTAATTCTATAAGAATAGATTTGCTTATATATCATATATAACTGCCATGTGATGAAATATTAAAAATGGAACATGAAAATGGAATATTAAAATTTGCATAATATAGTTCTTTTATAAAATACATTGGATAATTTTATTATAGATTTACATATGTATTTTACTTATAGAAAAAATCTAATTACCTTTTGTGTTTATATAAATTAAATATCCTAATTAAATGAATATGCCAAAGAGCTCTCATAAAACTTTTAAATACCTTTCAAACATTTTTATTACTAAGAATTTCTTTCGACATTGAAGTAATTGCAGATTTTATTAAGTATTCTCATACAAACCAAACTAAGGACGAGACTGGCATTCAGTCCTTATTCTTCAGCCGGTTAGCTTTTATTTTCGCAGAAATCCCTTGAAGACAATTTCTGTTTTTCATAATTGGTGTAATTTCTTGCAGAATTACGATTACCACCCAAGACGACAACGACGGTAACACCTTACGCTCACACAACGCCTAAGCCCCGTCGGAAGCAGACTCCCGGGCACAACAAGGGACTGAACGAAGTGGTCCGTGCCAAGGAAACCCATTTCTCAAATCAAATGCAGCAGGAGAACGATATATTCAGCGGTGGGATTGGTCTGCCCCAGAGCGGCGGCAGCGGTAATACTGGTGGCGTTGTAGAAAGTGGAAACGTCAACGGCATGATAAACGGAGCGGAAGGTAAGTTACGATTTGGAAAATTCCACAAGTACATACACAACAACAGGACCAGAAACAATCGGAAATGAAGTCAGGCATAATCGGCAGTTACAAACATACATTTATACACATTCCTACCCAACCGACCAGCTCATACAAAATACTTATACGTTATTACATACATACATATATGCATGCCTACATATCACATAAGTGCACATACATACATAAACATAAAGGCGCAAATTTATGTTCGTTGTGTTAGCACTACGAATTTAGACTATTATGATATAATATATCAAGACTGCCGTATTTTTTAAATTATTATTAATTTTAAATTAACCACTTTGAGTTGCCAACATTATTTAAAGATTTATTGCAAATCTAAAAATTATATGAGAACACTGGTCAATTAAGATAAGTCTCTTAAGTTTGAGAATTAAGCTCGAAACAAATAAAAAGTATGTTATATAAAAGGAGTGACACTGAGATACCATTTTAATCTGACTTTGGCATGAATTGCAGAACTTTACTTAATTCATAAATGTTTGGAAGCAACCCATTATTTTTTAAAATTTTTGACTAGAATTGACCTCAGTAGACGCGGAAAAGTCAACTTTCAATAACACTAAATGCTAAAATAAGCAATTCACAATTTAAGGGCACAAAAAAATAAAGCTTAATTCGATAACCCAAAAATTGAAAATATGTAATTAAATTGGAAATCGAACGAAAAAAAGTTACCGGAGATGTATTTAATATTTAAAAATCAAAACTCCAACAATATGTTGATTTTCAAATTTACATTTTCCAAGTTTAAATGATAAATGATAAATGCAAGTAAATGATAAATATATATATAATAAAATTAAAACCAAAATTCTCAATTTAAAACAAAAAGGTCATATTTCCAAGTAGATGAAAATATCTGTAAAAAAAATATCTAGAAAAAAAAACTGTGAGACTTAAATACATTACATTATAAAACCTTTTCTGTTTTCTCTAGGCTCTCAGATTAATTGACCGATGGCTTCTATGGAAACTATATAATATAGTAATCCGACAATATCTATATCTATATCTCAGAGTCTATGCTAATATGATAAAAATAGTGGTTATGTCAATTTTATAGGAATCATAAGCATGTCTGTCTTTCTGTACCTCTGCGTGTCCGTTACTAAGATAAACATTCTCTTAGTTTTTGCGCCAAATAAAATTTAGCAGGTAGTCTTCTTTACATTGCCGCTAGTATATATGTAGGTCAGAACGGGCCAGATCGGACGAATGCATAGCATCCATTAAAAGAACAAAATTATTTCTTAGCCGCTAGTCTTATTTTATAATAAACATAAGAAGCGTCTAAGAAATAATGTTGTTCTTTTAATGACAGATAGCACTCGTCAGATCTGGCCCGTTCTGAACTATATATACTAGCGGTACTAGGTGTACTAGAATTAGTACACCCTTATACTTGTATAAACTTGTTATAATAATACCCATTAAAGGTAATTGTTAGATGAATATAAATAGAACATATAATTTAAGCAAACGGCCATTGCAACTATCGCTTAAAACAAATCAAAAATTAACAGTATCTGAAAATATATCTCTTAAGATGTAGGGGTACTAATTTTAGTTATTAATAGTTGGATTAAACTTATATAATATTGTAAAAGCTATCGGATTTCTGAATATGGATTGTTGTATCTATATCAGGCAAGGGCAACAAATCCAAGGGAAAGAGCAACAGCGTATCGAGACAGCATAGAGACAAAAAAGAATAACTAAAACTAAAGAATAATATTAATATTATAAGAATAATTGTGCAATTAATTTTTTGTGCTTGGCCCAAGACACTGTTTTTGTTGTTGCAAACGCGAGATCGCGAGCCTCGCGACTTTTTTTTGTTTCCTCTGTGACGCTTTTTTTTGAATAGATTTAGTTGTTGGCTTTCCTCATGAATGGCTTGGCATGCGCCACCGAAAAAATATTACCAAAAGAGCTATAAAAGCTGCAAGAGCCACTACGCGCCCACCTAAGATCTATATTCTTGGGATCTAATATTTTTAGAGGTACATCTGTCTGTGTTTGACGTAAAAAGGAAATTCGATTCGAAGTTTCATAAATTTTATGGTGTCTATTCGAGAGATTGTTGTGTCTAACGATTTTATATTGTTTTGCTTAGTTGAGTGTATTAGGCTGTAGTATTGTTCTAGATTTGATCGTATTGATATGATATATTTAAGAGTATCTGGTGTGTTTTTTCGAATAATAATGACAGTTTGGTTGCTTGTTAAGCAGAATGGTCTGCAAGCTAGTTTCCATTAATTCCGCAGTGTCCTGTGGCCCATATCAGATTGAATTTGTTTGTTTTTTGAAGAATTTGTATAATTTCTAATGTGTAGTAAGTAAGGTTGTTGCAGTTTTCTAGTGCTGTAAGAGCTTAGAGTCTCAAACTTTCCTTTTTGTTTTCCGCGTATCTACATGCGTAAAAAATTTCAGCTATTTTGACAGTAAAATTGAAGAAACATGATGGAAGCATTGACTCGGTTATAGATCGCTTACAGTGGTCGATAGTATCTTATTTTGCTGATGACAATTTCGGAAGTCTACGCTTCCGACATTTTTTTAATGATGTGTTCTAACATATTTTCATCTACTTCGGGAAATGGACTTCCATTAAAATTCAGAATTTGCTTTTAAATTTTATGAAAATTGACGGACTAGCTGCCAAAGAAACGATAACCAAGTTATAGGAAAATAAATTGGTATAAGCTGAAATATATTTATTATTTACGATTTTTATATAATGTTTTAAATTTATGCAATATCGCTTTACTATATTATGAACTCAATCATAAACTCGGTGTTCTTATTTCTATATTTTTAGTACAATTCCAGTAATTTCCCCATCATTCCAATGATATCTATATAACATAGTGTTTAGTGCAATAAAAGAAAGGCTATCTGCAAAGTTTCAGTGAGATAGGCGACCAATGGACAGGCTTTTATCGTATTGGGGACACGGACGTTTACGTATATAGCTAGAACGATGCAGCTGACAACAAAATGACTCTTTCACTGCGTTGCAAGCTTCTGCTCAAAATTATAATACACTTCAAGGATTGTTTATTGGTTAGTTATTAGTTTGCTGTTAACATTAAAGCTTAATATTAATCTTAATAATAATCGTTCCCTTGATTTTTTTATATGCTCCGTCTCACATGAGGTCTATCAAGGTAAAGATATAAAAATGATAGGATAAGTGCAACTTAACATTAGATACATTTACTGACAAGAATTTTTCACAAGATAATATTCGTTATAAAGCGAGCACATAATACGAAACGGGTCATGGGAGTCAAAGTTTTATCTGCATATTTTCAGGAAGAGAGATTGGAACTGCAGAGTACTTCTAATAGGAACTGCGAACTTTATATTGCGAAGCAGTGAAGCAGAGAAGACTATGCCAGTAATTATTTTATAGAGGAATATGACATTATTGCATGTTCGTTGGTCTTAAAGTGTCGGCATGTCCAAGAGCTATATACTAGTACGATGGCAGACGAAGATACTGTTCCCAATTTTAGCCCCTTAAGGCAAAAAAACTGAAATTGCTTCTGCACGAATTCGATATGGTCCTTATACTTTACATACTGGGGTGACCATGAGCAAGAACAATATTCAAGCAAAGGACGAACTAACGAGATATAAAGAAGTTTGGTGGTATAGGAAAAAATAAAATGTCCTTAACGATATCTTTGACACAATATACCTAGTTAACTTCTGCCTAGAGTTTTTGTTAAGCAGTCTAACATCAAATCAGGGAGTGTGTGAGTTTGGTAAGAAATAACTAAAATGCATATTTATAATGTTAACTTAACATGTAAATTAATTATAATTAATTAAATTATTTGGATGTGGGTAAGTTAAGCAATAAGTTTTTTGCCTATACAGACTTATTGTCTATACTGACGGCCACGGAGGATCGATGGGGTCGTTGACTTTGTCCCCTAGCGGGCACAACGGAGATCACTGGACCGAATATTATTACGCCGAGATGCGGTTTGCTTTTGGGATCTGTCCAAATGCTATACGCCAAAAGCGGTTGTTTTGTAGTAAGGGACTTAGTTAAGTATGATAAACTTGGAATTCATATCGTTAGTTTTACTTAAACTAATAAAAATGTCTTTTTTGGCATTAATTGCACCCAGATTACTGGTGAGTAGGTAATTATCTAATTAAGATTAAAATGTAATTTTGAAAATAAATATAGTAATTAATTTAAAAAAAACTAATACCAAAAAAACAAACCAAAACTAAAATTTCTGTGGTTTTTAATCGCTATATTAATGACCATGCCAAAAACAGGTCAGAAATTTAAAACACAAATCAAAATCTCATAAATTTAAAGTGTGCAATGATGCCACCTGGTCCGATTCGGATATAATGTCCTATTGGGTGTTTCAAAGTTAGAGCTGCTCCCCTATTTAGTCAAAGTATGAAGTACGGCCTAAGAATTATATATATTTAGAGCCCCTTCTGTTTTCCGTTAAGTATGCATTACAAAAATAGCTCAATAGAGGTAAAAAAAAAATTTTAATGCAAATTTTGGTTTCTTTTGTATAACTTGTGAAAACATCTGTGGGCAGGTGTACTTCTGCCATATGTTATGGATTTTCTTTTTTTCATGTTACAAAGTTCTTTTTAATTATTTAAAATTTGATGAGAGCTAAACCATGATGCCTGTACTTCGGTATTTATAACGAAATTAAATAATCGCAGAAAGTTTATAACTGAAGAAAATCCGTTGTGAATATGGAAAGTCATCATTTCAAAAATTTGGGTTTCTTCTTAACTTAAAAAATGTTGCCCCAATTGAATTGTCTTATTCGCTATAAAAAATAAATTATTTCATTAATCAATTAAAAAAAAAAAAAAACAATAACTTTGAGCAGAGCCGAAGTTTTTTTATACCCTTGTATAATTGAAATTACATACAAATAAATGTATCATATTTCTGGATAAATGGTTAGTAAAAATGGATAGTAAACGAGTGCTAAAGAATATGAACTTGATTACTTTGATGAAATTAAAATGTTATGTTACTGTAAGAGAAAGAAAGAATAAAAATGAGAGTGGTTCGATTTGATTTAAATTTAAAACGTAATGCTGTAATCAAACAAAAGCTGCCTATATTATGTTTTTATCAAATATCTTTTAACATCGCGTAAACATGGTATTTTAGTCATTTAATTTAATTTCTTGATAGCTTGTTTTAGTATTAGAACATAGCGGGATCTTTTCTGCACGCCTATGTTTTCGGCAAGTAGTCATGTTGAACTTTACTCGCAGCCGATAGCTAACAGCAATAATATCTAAAAATGCTAAATAGTGAATTAAGCTCAGAAAATCAGTGGAACAGGAACAGTGGACTGTATATAATCATAATCATATAACGTCATATATAATCATAATCATATAACGTCATATATAATATATATATATCATAATATTTTCATAATAATAACAAATTTTTTACAGTTCGAGTAGCCGCACACGCGTTTTGTCAATAAAGTCAAATTTAATGCTTCTCGTCAACCCGATTATGCATGGAACAATTCAAAAACGTGGTGCCTACAAGGGCCATATAAGTCGCACACTCAACAGTGCCGTGAAGTTTTCGCAGATACAAGATAGTGTGGAGACAAGATAGTGTGTAAGCATTGCAACTGAAGCTGGATCGTTTATTAGCCTTTTCAGCCACTTTATGGAGCTGTCCGATGACTTAGTTGCATATAACATGGAGGAGGGATATAAAAGTATTGATATGAATACAGAGATAAGTTCCACAGCGAGCATAAAAGATAGGGAGGTCAAGTTCATGGACAAGACCAATTGAACATATTGCTCTCGAGCACTGTAGAACGTTTACTCGAGGGACCAACTTTTGGAAAAAATTCATACTGTTTGAGAAAATTCGTATTCCCACATATTCTGGACTGCATCCATTTTAGTGATTTTATTTCATTAGTTAAAATCTTATTTGGAAAACGTATGGCTGTTTGTAACGATATTAACACAGACGGTTGGCAGAAACTGTAAAATCGTTATAATGAGAAAACGCTCGCCGATCTATCTTTTATTCAGAATTTTCTATCAATGCGTACAGCTAAAAATCTTGCCAGGACTTACACGTAATGAAACCCTTAAGAGCAGACGTTAACGCCGTAAAACGTAACGGATTAAATCCGCCGTCTTGCGATTGTATATACTGTCAAGGACAGCACAATATATATTCATGTACTGAGCTCAATGCCCTGGATGTACTAGACCGCCTCATGTTGCCAGGGAATTTAGTAAGACAATTGGTTCAAGTATGGGATTGTAGTTCATCAACAATTTGTCGTCAGTGCAACGCTAAGCATTACACGCTTGTCCCCCTGAAGAATCACATTCAGTTCCGTTGGCTTTCCGCCCATATGTCTGCGGCTGAAGTAATTACAAGTCCTTCGCTGATATGAGAACCAACCCCTACTGCCAACTATTTATACCAATGTAATTGGCAATGAGACCACCTGTTTTGCTGGATACTGGATCAACAATAACCATGGTAGCTGAGTCATTTGTCCAAAAGATCGGAATACCACGAGCGCATGCTCGCATCTCTGTAGTTGGCTTTTGGCTTGATGGATAGCACCAGATGGCACTTTCCCGCGATCCCGAGTTGCATTTGAGGCCTCAAAAAAGGACTCCAAGGATGATTCGCTTAATTCACGATTGCACATTGGCTCACTTAAGTATTCAAAGGACATCAGCATCCGGATGTCAATGTATTTATCGCTGACATCGATATGTTTAAAGGGAATTTTTTGCGGATAATTAGCTACTGAAATCGCTTCGTTCATCGTCTTTGTGGAATAAATTGACTTTTACTGTTCCTGTCGGTGTGGGAGTTATAATATGTCACAAAGGTGTTCTATCAAATGGAATACCAACAGATAAGCACAGGACGACCATTGTCAACTAAATCGAAGTTAATCCGCTATACCATTTTTATAGCCGACCAGAGGGTAATGTGCGTAGGTGGTCGAATTGATAATTCTATCCCGTAGTCCTACCAAAGTAATCACCAATAGCTGTGTTTGGTCCATTTTTCTGCAATGAAACCAAATAAATATACTGTTCTCGATGGACCAACTGCCAAAATTCATATGGGCTGAAAATATTTTAGAGTATGAAAAAATATTACTGAAGTAATTATATAAATTGATAAATTAAATTTCTTTAATTACAGCCTGCAAAACATTGAATGTAAATTGGAGCCCACAATGATAGATAGAACACAAATTGCTTATAAACATGTCCCTATAGCATTTGCACACTACTTAAGTTCGTGTCAAAGACACTTTTGGTGAGAGGCACTTTTGTTGATAGTTAAACATCCGATTTGTCTGAGATCATTGAGAGCCACGTGAAGTTTATAGTTAATTTTCAAATTAGAGCACAAGACTCATATGATTTTGATATGATTTTTATTGCGAAAGATCATTGTTATTATACAGGACAATTTCAAGATGGGGAATTTTTTGAAAGTGTTCTTTTACAATATTTTTTTTTAATATGATTGCCACTTATTTGTAAAAGAACTTGTGGAAGTTGCGGGTGAAATAAAAGTAATTTCCTAAGGAATTATAAATGTATTTCAATATCAAAATATACCTCAAAGAAGGAATAATCTGGAAACGCTTACAAACGACTTTAAAGTCATAACCAATTTCCTAATACCAAAGATTTCTCTTGACTTCGTAGGAAAGAAGATTTTTGTGAAGAAAACTATCAGAAACTTGTTTTCCGCCAAGGAAGCCAAGGACTTGATCGTATGCACTATCATACGTACAACTCAAGGTTTGTCATGTGATGCTATGTTAAAAACTTCTCTGTCTAATTGCTCACTGATATTAATTTGATTCGTATATTTTCAAGGTAATTCGTATTTTCGTGTAATTCAAGGTGGATTAAATATACAAACATAAAAAACTACAAATAGCTTAAAGACTTTGATCACATTAATGAATCTGAGTATTTAATGTATGTGGATGCAAATAATTTGTATGGATGGCTTCTGAATTCCTACCTTATTACAACTTTTAATGAGCTACTTTTCTGTCCAGCAAACAAATCCCATCAAACAATGCTAAAGTACAAAAATTGATCTTTGATCTTTGCGATAAGGAGTAATATATTTAATAATATATTAATATATTTATATTTAATATATTTATTAAAACAATTTATGATGTATGGTATTAGACTCAAAAAGATTCACAGCATCTTGGAGTTGAAACAGAAAGCTTGGACTAAAAATTATATTGACATATGTAAACACTGACCACAAAAGTAGAGCAAAAAGCAATTTTGAACAAGATGTTTAAATAAAAGATTATTAAATAAAAGGGTTTTCGTCAAATTCTTAGATAAGGGAAAAAGGCAAAGGACGTACAAGATTATGCGCGAGGGAGTTAATATCCAGATCCAATTTTCATAGTGCAGCAAAGTTTACTGAAAATCGATATGCAATCAACGTGAATAGATTGCATAGCGTTTGTGATAAACCAATTTAGTAAGGCTTCGTAGTATAAGAATTAACAAAATTGAAAATGTCTGATTTTCACTATGCTTGTATAGAGACATTTATGATGATGTTGATTTAAATTAGACTGTCTTAGATTATCTAGATGAATTGAATATGCTATATTATTTTAATCAATGTATCAAAGCTGGGTTTAAAATTTTGATTTCCGAAATTTGAAAACTGCCCATTTTTTCCCTTCGTTTGCCCATGTTTGGCCACCAATTACTTTTTTTTGCCCACGTCTAGTTTCTGAGATATGACACTTGAAAAAATTTTCGAAAATCAAAAAGGTGACTTTTTAAATTGTTTTTTTTTTTTTTTTAAGCGCGTTAACATTGTTTGCCCACGTGTGCCCACCCTTTAGAATTTTGAAAAAATCATTACTTTAGAAAATATGACACATTGCAGATTTGCTCCGCTTTAAGAACAAATACATCAATTGCCCACTCTTAAAAAATAAATATTGATTGCCCACACTTTAAAAATAAATATTTCTCGAAAACAACCTTTTAAATTATATTAATATTGATTGCACACCCTTTAAAAATACATATCTCTTAATAAGAACGATTGCCTACCTCTTAAAAAATATTAATTTCGTTTGCCCACCCTTTAAAAATAAATATTTCTTAAAAACGACAATTGCCCACTTCTTTAAACATATTTATTTCGTTGCCCACCCTTTACAAAAAAATATTTCCTAAAAATAACGATTGCCCACCTCCTAAAAATCATTAATTTTAACAAAATCACTTGGACACTTTTCTAAAGAACTTTTTTCACAATTTAAAAAAATAAATTAATATGGCCGCATATACACATATAGCTATATGGAGTGTCATTTTAGTATTTAAAGATTATCAGATTTTAAGGGTTTAATTGTGCAATCCAATACGTCGGTTGCAGAAAGTACCTGCATGCAAATACCCAAAAATGATTCTAAAAAATAGAAACCCGTTGACAAGTAAACCATAAAAATGGGTTCTTACCTATACTTGGAAATGTTAAAAATCTCAATAATTTTGTTTGGTTTGCAACCAATTTGTCCCTTTATAAAATTAAAATGTAAAGAGTTACAGTGAAGCGAGACAAAAAAAAATGACCCGTCACAGTCATGAAACAGGTGGAATGTGGGCGCTAAGGGATTTTGTAGTTGCCTTTCTTCATTTTTCATGGCCTCAGCCTCGGGCTAGACGCTCGTCGATCGTGCCCAGCGATCCATGAAAGGCAACACCAATATCTTTTGAAAAGAGAGAGACAGAAAAGATCCCGATGCCGCGATCTCGAGTTTGAAAAAAAAAATCTGCACACGAATTCTACCTGTTTTATGAGTATGACGGGTCGCGGTGTTGGGGGTTGTCCTTTTTTTGTCACGCTTCACTATACGTAAGGCTAAAAGCTTATTTCTTATGGTTGACTTTTCAACTAAATTAATTATCTTTAGAAGGTTGGCAATCGTTATTTTTAGGAAATATTTTTTTTTAAGGGATGTATTTGTTGTTAAAGCGGAGCAAATCTGCAATGTGTCATATTTTCTAAAGTATTTCAATTGCAGTTTTCAAATTTCGAAACAAAAAAAATTTGGAAACCCAGCTTCTAAGAGCTATGTTATTGGAACATAAGTCGGATATTTTAAATTATTTTTTCTAATTATAAGCCAGTTTTCAGATGTTTTGAAATCTAATTGACAGTTCGATTTTTTAATAAAGTCGATTTCTGTATTCCATTTCATTTTCAAATAACGAATTGTATAAATATTTAGAAGTTTGTATTTTGATAGGAGTTAGCCCTTTTGATTTGGTATCTTCTTGACTTTTTCTCTGTTTATTTATTATATGAGCAGTTTGGATGTATTAAAAAACTTTGGAATTTTATTTTAATAGGGTTATTTCTGTACCTGTGTCTATTAAACAAACTAATTTTTTTGCTGTTAAACATTTGCTGTACTGCATTTATGAAAGTTACGAATGTGTTTAGGCTGAGATTGGTGGTGTGAATTTTTCCTACTTCTGAGTCCCTTAAGGGTGCTGCGAGTTTCACGGGACATTTTTCGAAAAGCAATCACTCTCCATTTGCAGCATCTTTGTAAATCAGTCATTTCTTCATGTCAACATAGAGTTTTTAGGCGAAAATCAGCAACAACAAATCTTCTGTAATTTAACTGATTTCAGTTAAAAATTTTACAGCCATTACTAGTCCATTTTTGTTACGTGTCTTGTGTCTTATTTTAATATGGCTTTATTTCTTAATACTTATAGAGAAAACAACATATATTTTTTAAATTTAATTATATTTACGCGAAATTCCTACTGTTTTTTTTTTTTTTTTTTTTTTTTTTTTTTTTTTAATTTTAATTTTAAGCAGTGCTTTTTAAATGTCAGCCTCGATTCGTTTTATTTTTAAATGCAATTTCGGGAAAAATACAATTGCGTTTGCGGCATATATGCAAGACCTGACATTTTTAGATTTTTAGGATGCCCCCGATGACGTGCCCCATTGCTCCAGCTCTTTCAAAACTTCAAAATAATGAGTTAATTTGCTCAAATCCAGTCATAAGAAGTAACACCGATAGAGATAGAGCCCTGCGGAATACCGTTGTGAAGTTTTTGAGGTCAGACGTGGAGTTGTTTACTCGGACCCTGAAAGTTCTGTTGGTCATAAAGGCTTTTATAAGGCTATAAAGCTTTAGACCAATGCCCCAGAATTCAAAATGACACAGCACTAAATGTAAAGACGCGATCGAAAGCGTTTTCAAAATCCGTCGCCAAAATGGATACGTGATTTTTGTAGGAATGGCTTTGGACGCGAAGTGTTGGAATCTCACTAGAGCATTCATTTTTTTGGTTGTGCGAGATCCGATTTTTTTAGGTAATAACCCACACATTTTCTCGATTGTTTTACCTAGGCAAGGCAGAAGTGAGATTGGGCTTAAATTATTTGTTTCGTAGATTGATTTGTTCGGCTTGGGGATGGGGACTACCACGGCTAATTTCCAGCTTTGTGGGTAGTATAAGTTTTAGAGCATCGAGTTGAACACCCGCCAGATTTTTTCATTGAGTTCGGGGGGGAGTGTTTTTTAGCATCGGGTAGGATATTTTGACGAGACCGTGACACTTTCCTTTCGCGTTTTGAATTGCGATTTGCATTTCCAAATGAGTTAAATTTAGTTCTAATTGGGAATCGCGACTTGGGTTGGTAGGTCCCGTTTTCATAGGTTTGTTTGAGGAGAACATACTGTTAGAAGAAGTTTTGATCTGCAGAGTAGTTTGAGTGTGTGAAAAAGAGCTTGCTTTTCGTCCCTGAGTTCCTGGAGCGTGTTGTCCCACCATGGAACTTTGGCTTCAAGTCTGATCCTTTAAGTTTGTTGAACACTGCTGCGGGTCGAATACATTTTTTGATTTGGGCGACTGGTGGTTTATGCTATATGCTTTCGACTTTCCCAATCAGCAGGGTCGGTTTTATATTTTGGGAGAGAGGGAGTATTGCCAGGGTTCAGATTTAGAGGCAATTTAATATTGTGAAGAGTTAAGTTTGTGGAAAACTAAAACTCCCCACAACTTCAAGTGTAGGGGATCGCGGCGGCCAAGGGTAAACAGAGGACGGCCATGGGCAAATGAAGGGCGCAGACTTTGGACTCCAGCAGCCATGGACAAAGCGGTCAGCCTGGAGTGGCAAAAGGGAGACGCCGAGAACGGCCGGACTTTGGACCCAGCGGCCAAGGGCAAAGCGGTCAACCTGGAGTGGCCAAAGGAGAGACGCCGAGAACGGCCGGACTTTGGACCCAGCGGCCAAGGGCAAAGCGGTCAACCGGAGCCAAGGGAAAAGGAATCGCCGAGGATTAACGGCGAAACGAGACTTTGGACCCGATCACGCGATGGAAGCCGGACTTTGGACTGGATGGCGTGATCGGGCAGGGATAACGGGAAATCGGCAAGCCTATAAAAGGAGGAGACAAACGCAGTGCAGGGAGCAGTACGAGTACGAGTGCGAGAGTAAAAGCGACGTGAAGTCCTACCCGCCCTGAGCTAGCCGCGCATATACGTCGCGAGCTAAACTATATAGCAAATCAGCTCGTTACATCTGGCTCCCAAACGTGATTGTCTAGTCCAGGTTATTTAACACAACAATAATGGGGAAATCATGGATTTACACCCTCAAAAGGGAGGAATTTAGCGAAATAGCGGAAACGTTATGAATCGAGCTAGAAGGCACGGTGGAATTAATGAGAAAACAACCAGCAGAAAAGAAGCCAGCAAGCAGCACGGAACCAGCACAAGCAGAGCCAACAGCATGGATAGGAAATACGAAGAAACAAGCAAACTCAAAGCGCCAGACTACCCCATGGTGGCGAAGCAGGTGAGGGAATGGACGTTCCGAATTGACGGAACAGAGAAGCCCCTAGAATTCCTGGAGCAGGTGGAATGGAGCGCGATAACGTACGGACTCGACCTAGATTTGATCCTGCGCGCTATGCGAGAGTTAATGAAAGGCAAGGCGTTAAAATGGTTCATAGCGAACAACAAGCAGTGGAAAGCATGGGGAGAATTTACAGAATGCTTCCAGGCATGTTTCCTGCCAAGAGGATACTTCCTCAAATTAATAGACCAGGTGTTCGCGCAGGAAAATAAGTTCAGCAAGGATAAACCGCCAACAGAAACCTGCAGAAGGTGCGAGGACAGAGAGGCGCCGGCACAGGACAGCGAGTCCGGAACAATACGTACGTGGAGGACCCTGAACAAGCATGCCGACGATGCGGCGGACATGACCACTGGGCCCGGGAATGCAGGAACCAGAGACTCACGTTCTGCTGGACATGTGGGTGAATTGGAGTCCGAAGCACGGAATGCTGCCAGGCGACGGGAAATGGCAGGCGACTTCAACCGCAGAGAGCCGGTTCGGGGTCGCAAGGTGCTGCCTCTCCAAACTAACTGGCGAGTTCATCGAAGAGGAGCAGCAGTTGTCCGCCGTAGTGGCCATCGGAGGAAAATTGTACAAGGCCACGATGGATACGGGCGCAAATGCGAGCTTCGTAAGGGAAGAACTGGCGGACAGATTGGCGGAAACCGGAATAAGGAAGAGAACGAGGCGGCAAGTTAGATTGGCAGATGGCAGTTGTAGCATCATCGAAGCACAGGTCGAGGTAGAGGTGGTATTCGGCAACAAACGACTGGTCTGATCTGCTGATCCTACCAGGTGGATTCCCTTGTACTAGGGTGGAGTTTCCTCACCGAAATGGGAGCCGAAATAATGTGCGCAGGACAGAGGATCCAAGTCCCGTCGAGAAGCAAGCGCAACGGAAGGCTCAAGGAAAGGCTGTCTGTAGCGGCGGTTGGCCAAGAAACGAAAGAAGTCGACACAGAAAGTTTCTTGGAGTCAGAGTTGGCAGAATTCGGGAAAATGAGAGGTGCCTCGAATGTAGCTGTGCATAGCATCAACATGAAGGACGATAAGCCGATCAAGCAACGGTACTACCCAAAGAACCCGAAGATTCAAGGCGAAATAAACGCAAAGGTCGAAGAACTGCTGCAAATGGGATGCATCGGGCACTCCAGAAGTCCCTATAGCTCACCAAAAGTCATGGTGAAGAAAAAGACGGGAAAATGGAGACTTTGTGTTGACTTTAGGCAAATCAATGCTAAGTCGATTAAGGACGCGTACCCCTGCCGAGAATCAACTACATCCTAGACCAGCTACGGGAAGCGCGCTACATCAGCAGCCTGGACTTGAATGATGGATACTGGCAAATTCCACTGGAAGAAGGCAGCAGGCAATTTACGGCGTTCGGGCTACACTCAGCATCGGCCACATTCCAATGAGCACTAGACAAGGTAATAGGGCCAGAAATATCGCCACACGCCTTCGTTTATCAGGACGACATCATCGCGATCGGCCGCACAAAGGAAGAACACATCAAAAATTTGCAGGAAGTTTTCCGACGCCTGAAGGAGGCGAACTTGCGAATAAACGCAGAAAATTGTACATTTTTTCAAAAGGAGCTGCTCTATTTTGGACATCGCATAACGAACCAAGGAATTGGTACGGATCAGGAGAAAGTGGCAGCGATAGCAGAGCTGAAACCACCCGCATCCGTGAAAGAACTGCGACAGTACCTAGGAGTGGCATCATGGTACAGGAGATTCGTACCAGATTTCGCAAGAATCGTGATGCCCCTGAACGAGCTGCTGCGCAAGGGCACAAAATGGGAATGGACCAAGAAACACCAGGAGGCGTTCGAAGAAGTGAAAGCAAGGCTGGTAGCGGATCCAATATTGGCGTGCCCAGACTTTGAAGAAATGTTTGTGCTGCAGACAGACCCTAGCGACTATGGAGTCGGTGCGATTCTCACTCAGAACACAAGGGAGGGAGTAAAGGTTATTTCATACTCAAGTCGAACATTAAATGGAGCAGAAAAGAACTACTCGACCACAGAAAAGGAATGCTTGGCGATAGTGTGGGCGATTAGGAAGCTGAGCCCTTACCTGGAGGGGTACCACTTCAAGGTAATAACGGACCATATGGCGCTGAAATGGCTGAACAGCATCGAAAGTCCATCAAGCCGAATAGCCAGATGGGCTTTGGAACTACAACAGTACGATTTCGAGATAGCGTACCGGAAAGGCCAACTAAACGTTGTGGCAGACGCCACGGCAGGAGAACCACGACTCGCCGTCGGCCGGACATGTAGGCAGTCGAAAAACCATAGCCAGAATAGCAGCGAGATACTACTGGCCCGGGATGCAGAGGGACATAAGGGCATATGTCAGGAGATGCGAGGTGTGCCTGAAGTACAAGCTGAGCCAGCTGCAGGCCGCGGGGAGAATGCTCACCCAAGTGCCGGAAGAACCATGGGCGACAGTGTGTGCGGACTTCGTGGAACCTCTACCCAGATCAAAGCACGGAAACCAAATGCTGTTGGTGCTGATTGATAGGTTCTCCAAGTGGACCGAGTTAATCCCCATGCGAGCAGCAACTGCAGAGCTGCAGAAAGCATTCCGCGATAGGATCATCGCCAGATTTGGAACGCCAAAAATAGTAATAACAGACAACGGAGTACAATTTACCAGTAGGGCCTTCAACAAGTTTATCCGAGAAATGGGGATACGTCACCAATACACGGCGCCGTACACGCCACAGGAAAATCCGACGGAGTGGGCGAATCGGACGGTGAAAACTATGATCGCCCAATTCGCCGGACAGGACCAGCGAACATGGGACGAAAAATGGCCGGAAATAATGCTAGCCGTGAATTCCAGCGTATCAGACTCCACGGGCTACTCACCAGCATTCCAGCTCACCAGCCCAGACTGCCGGGCGCCTTGTACGACAAGAAAACCATGGGCACAGGAAGGCAAATCGAGATGCCTAGCGAAAAGGAGGAGACAGTGGTATCCAAGGGTGGGAGACACGGTCTGGGTCAAGGAACATCACTTGTCCAAGGCGGTCGAAGGATTCGCAGAAAAACTGGCACCGAGGTATGACGGACCGTATAGGGTGATAAATTTCAAGTCACCAGTCATCTGCATAGTGCAGCATGCGAACACAAAACGAGAAAAGCCAGTACACATCAGCGATCTGAAGCCGCAGGATGGAGAAGAAGACCAGGAGAAGGACACAGCCACCGGAGTGGACTCCGTCACCCGAGCCATGAGCGCGCCGCAGCGAAGGGCCAAGTGGGCGCGGAAGGACATCGAGGAGGATGTGGATGGCCGCGGAGAGCAGGGCATGGAGGGTATCACCAGGCGGAAGGACTCCACCATAAGTAAACAGGCACGACAGCGAAGGTCCCTCAACTGAGGGAGGATAATATCACCCGGGAAAGGACTACAAAGCCCCAGAATGAAGAGAAGAAATAAAAAAAAAAAACAGGAAAATAAGCAAAAAAAAAAGGAGTAGATAAAATAGGTACTAATTAAAACATAAAATAAAACAAATAAAGTAAAATTCAAATTAAAAAAAAATAATAATAATAAAGAAAATATATAAATAACAGATCCATGTGCAAATTTAAATAATAGCAGGAGAAAAAAAACCTAATAATAATAAAATATAAAATAAATATGAAGAACTAAAACAAATATACAAAACAAAAAAATATGGTCAAAAGTCAAAATAACATAACATCATAAACAAAAAAATGGATAAATCGAACGATCGAGGCACCAGAGCCAGCACTGTTTCGAGAAGAAAGGAGGAAGACGATACGAGAGTCTCGTTTCCACGCATATAGGCGAGCCGGGGTGAGTAAACACCGAAAACAAAAAAAAGGGGAAAATATATATGAGTAAAGAATAATAATAAACAAAATAAAAACGGAAAAAAGGCACAACCATGTTCAGACGAACACGAATATAAATACATTTAAATAAGAATTTTGGTGCTCTGTGTAAAGTAGTCATAACTGTACAAATGAAATTGAACACTTCACATGGGTACAGTGCACATGTAATCTGAGTGCACGCCTCTTATCTAATAAGATGTTTTCCCCCGCCTCCTAAACCACTGATAGGGTCCTCTCCGCTCGAGATATGTAGATGTTCGGCAGCATGGGACCTAGATACGGCGGGGGTTATTTACTTAGGCCTCTGCGTAGGCCATGTATTAGTCTTATTTGATTCTCATGTAAGCTACTTAAACCGAAGATATTTCCAAATAAAATCAGTTTCTAACAAAAACTCAATGAATGAAGATCGTTTCTTTTTGAACCCTCTTTCAACCAAACAATAAAACCGGAAAAGGAAAAAGAAGTGGAAAAAATATATACACTCAGCCGCATAACTCTGCGTACACCCCAAAAAAAAATCAAAATCAAATTTTAAATTCAAATCGTTCGGCTATTTATACATATATTTAACCAATTCTTTTTTCTAAACATAACTATAATTAATTGTCTTTAATAACGTATTTTTTTTAGAATTAAGCAAACATGCCTTATATTTTATTTTTAATTTTAAACTTAACACTACGAAAATATGTATCCGCAAAAGTCTGCGTACAGCTTATGAAATCTCGTCTTATCTTTGAACTAGACTTGTTTTAAAAATGAGTAGGGTACCCTTTTCTTTGAAAAACATCCGCAAGGCGTCTAGGCAAAGAATCTACCACATTTTTCATCTCCTCGGCAGTAATTTTGCCCCATTCCTCTAAAATTACATCCCACAAATGCTCAATCGGATTGATATCAGGACTCTGGGGAAGTGTTCACACCTGATTTTTGACATTTCGCAGCCGCCAAAGCTTAGTATTTAGTGCCGTATGATTGGGATCGTTAACCTGCTGAAACCAAAAATGATGTTTCAGCCCCAATTTTTGGGGAGCTTCCTTGTAAATTATTTTGTAAAATGTTTATATAGGCCCCTTGAGCCATAATTGACTCGATAAACGTCAAGTTTCCCAAGCCGCTGGCTGCCATACACCCCTACATCATTATTCCGCTTCCGCCGTGCTTTACCGTGCCTACTAAGTTTTCCTTTTAAAATGCTTCTCCGGCTTTCCTCCACACCAAAACTTTGCTCTTTGTTCCAAATATGCAGAATTTATTTTCGTCCGAAAATATGACTTTATTTCAGAAATCTAGGGGCTGTGAGATATAGTCATTAGCAACATGTATATGCGCTTTTGCTGGTTGACTTCAAAAATGAAAATTTTTTTGCGGGCGACTCTACTACGGTCATTGGCAAATATTATGACAAAGCGTACATTATCGTCGGAAACAGTTTCGGAATATCTTTCCTGTATCTGTGCCTGGTTCCTCTAGTTGTATCTGGTGAGCCGTCGTCCTGGGATTATGCCGAATAGAGTTAATAATTGTATTCTGGTCGCGGTTAGTTAGCATAGGCGGTCGGCTAAACCGGGACTTTGATAGTATACTGCCCGTCGAGATGTAATTATTAATAATTTTTTGGATAGTGAAGTGGGCTCCACCAACTAGAGAACCAATTTCCTTGTACGATTTTCCTTCCAAGAATAGCTTTACGATGATTTTTCGCTCCTCAACAGAAATTTCCTTGCCATTTTGTTCGATGTCGCAATTTTCCGGAATTTTATGCAAAAGTTTAATTTTAA
>VNJM01002672.1:0-15359 GCA_008042475.1 Drosophila kanapiae
ATGTAAGCTTCTTGCATTCTGATAGGATATAAAGATTGAGTTTATTAATTTTTGAAAGTCTGCACTAGGAAGACTTATTCCTATAGTCCGCCTATTCTTTTTCTTAGCTTTGAACTATTTAACTACAACATCCTTTGGCCAAAAGGTATTTGAGCATATTCTTTTAAAGATCTCGTTAGGGACATTTATTTTTAAAGTCAAAATATCCCTACCATAAGAAAATTAAAATTTTTCAACTTTTATTTAAGATTTTTCGGCTTTTGTCTTGCCTTGAATGTGGGAATAGCATCGTCAGATCGCCAATAGTAATGGACTTCTTGTATCGTTTGGCAAAAACAGACAGCTACACAGGACATTCTAGCTAAGTACCACTGTACCTGGATTACGTTGAGAGTGGTGAAGAGAGCGATAGAGATTGAGAGAGAGAGAGAGGACAAGAGAGCGGCTCTGAGTGAACTTCAGAGAGGCTAGCTGCTGTCGCGTCGACGTAATCAACTGCTAAACAAAAGAAGCACAAAAGGAAATGCAAAATGATGCAAACCAAAACAAACAAGGGCAGCACAATTAAATTGGATTAAATATGTAAATACAATAAATACCCAACACAGAAAGCTGCATATATTAATTTTAATATATTCATTGGTTCTCTTCTTTATAATTCTCTTAGTTACAAATTTAATAAGTCACTTTCAACAAACATAAATCGATAATTACAACTCAATCAATTAAGATAAACTCTATTTTTACTCTTCTCCAACTTAATTAGAGCCATTTTCAACTTCAAACAAGTCACCGTTTACTGTGAGGAGTTAGTTTTGGGAAAACTAAAACTCCCCACAACGTAAAGTGTAGGGGATCGCGGTGGCCAAAGGTAAACAGAGGACGGCCAAGGGTAAATGAAGGGCGCAGACTTTGGACTCCAGCAGCAAAAGGCAAAGCGGTCGTACTGGAGTGGCCAAAAGGGAGACGCCGAGAACTGCCGGACTTTAAACCCAGCGGCAAAGGGCAAAGCGGTCGTACTGGAATGGCCAAAGGAGAGACGCCGAGAACGGCCGGACTTTGGACCCAGCGGCCAAGGGCAAAGCAGTCAACCGGAGCCAGGGGAAAAGGAATCGCCAAGGTGTAACGGCGAAATGAGACTTTGGACCCGATCACGCGATGGAAGCCGGACTTTGGGCTGGATGGCGTGATCGGACAGGGATAACGGGAGATCGGCAAGCCTATAAAAGGAGGAGACGAGCGCAGGAATCAGTACAAGTGCGAGAATCAAAGCGAGTGCGTGAACCGGAGTCATAGTGAACGGAATCGAGTGCGCGAAGGAATCGAGATCGCTAAGTCGAGACGTTTGGGGCTTGAAGTGGCAAGCTATCCCAACTGAGACTTAAAGCTGAGATTGCCGTCGAGTGCGAGGTTGCGAGCAAAGTAGCCGTACCACGAAGTCTGACGAGAGGCGAATCAGCATCACGGTACTGTGCAAAGCCGATCGCGGACGACGAACCGGCGAATTCCATGTGGATACGGGAGCAAGGAGTCCGTGTACGGTCTCCAAGGCGGTTGCGGGCGATACGGCAGCTAGGCAGGGTGTGCAGACGTCGGTCTTACCCGCTTCTGATAGGGTGTGCGGACGAGAAGTCCTACCCGCCGAAGATCAGGGTGTGGGGATCCGTTGATCTGACTCGCCGGGCGCAAGCCGTGCTAGCTCCGTCGAGAGACGTGCATAATATCCGAGGGTCTCGGTGAACCGGCCGCAGCCACAAGCTCGTAATACGGCGGAAGTCCCGCGTCGCGAACAAGCATCGACAGGAGCAAAGGAGATAAACCAGCGGCAGCGGAATCGTACCTGCAAGACAGCTGTTAAACTGCAATCGACATTGCAGTGCAAAGCCATGCATCTGATCACCATGACCACCACCATAACACTTCTCGTCCCTGCGAGACAGCTGTTCAACTGCAATCAACACTGCCATGCAAATCCATGCACCAGATCACCATGAACTCCGCCATAAAACTTCTCGTCCCTGCGAGTTAGCTGTTAAACTGCGGCCAACTATTCCCACAGACGCACGTTCTCTAGTGCCGTCTACATCGTTTTTCCCGTCTAGGGACACTGACGCATATTCTCTAGTGCCAACCACAGGTTCTCTCCCCTCTCGTGACTCATCATCATTTTGAAAGTCTTCATTTGATTTGTTAATTTATTGTCTTTTTGGTAGCGCTCTTAGACACTCATGGGAATAATTATATGTTCGCTAATGATTAATTTATATTTATATTTTATAAATTATTATTATATTTATATTTTTATTTTAATTCATAACGGAGACGGAGAACTTAATACTAGATCACGTAAAAACGGACGCTTAAACTTTGGGTCAAGTTTTGTTTGGTGACGCTCTTCAGTTTTCAATAACACAGGGATCATGTTATATACGTTGTACTTTCGCCCTATTTTTGTCAAAGTTTTCTTTATCATATTTTTTGTGTGATTTTTTGAGATTCTTCTATAATTGTTGGCATTTGTTTTTATACCTTCTTAATGGAGAGGAATAACAACTGATTCAATCTAAAAAAGGGAAAGTGGCAGGTTTCTAAGGATAAGGTAAACAATTTTGGAAGGGGATTACACATGGCCTCGGCACAGTACCTAAGCACACAGCCTGCTATTCCATCGGGACCTGGCGCATAAGAATAGGTCTGGCTTGAACCGACTGACTAAGAATAAGTAGCTTGAAAAAACTGAGCAAAAAGATCGGCGATTGTCTTATCATTGTCTCCTGTCATATTTTTAAATGAAAGCGAGGAAGGATGTGTAATAGGCTTATGTTATATGTTGACAAAATTTAAAACCAGTTTTGGGTACTGCGAGAACTGTACTGTGAGAACCGGTATATTTAAATTTAGAATATAGGTTTGATTTTGCGTTTTATTAAACCAAGGACGGAAAAAAGTCCCTAAAAAAGGATTTCATGGCATTGTAAATAATATCCATGGCGTTAGCCATGTCACTGCACATATAGTAATCGGAACAACTGAAATCTGATATAAAAATACAAAGTCTTCCGAAGTCCGCCGTGCGAAAGCAGTGGACTTTTTTAGGAGGCCGATCAGACCTACACTCCAAAGCAGTCCCAATATCGATAGTCACATCGAAAGTAGGATGATAAGGATCTTCGGGCTGTGTCGGTGGCGGAACCCTGACCAAACTGACTCTTGCCGGGTCTGAGACAAAGCAGAGATCAAGCAAGCGATCTAAAGAATTTCGGACATGGTTGACTTGAGACAGCGAAATGTCGAACAAGCCATTAATAAAGTCATGTTGTGCGGTAGTGAAAAGGGTATTTGAAGATTTGGTAGCAGACCAAGTAGCTCCAGGAATGTTAAAATCACCTAAAACTATTAAATGGTCTCTATCCGAAAGTCTATTGGAGACCGATTGGATAGCGGAAAGACGGTTCCAATAAATAGGAAGTTCCGACAACGGAATAATGTAGGAACAAGTACGAGCCCCGACCACTATTAATTCGTACGGCAAGAATTTTACCCTTATGCAATGTTTAACAGACGATATTTGCAATACCTATTTAGATAACACACACGAACTTATTTTTCTCCGAAAGCTCATTTTATTCTCTTAACTTTAGAAAAATAAATTGTTGTTGTACTTCAACAAGAACAACAATAACATTAATTTTATTGAATGCTTAGCTTAACTGATACGAAAAGCTTGACCACTATTAATTCGTACGGTGCGTAAAATATTTACTATTTGCTTAAACAAAATTTTTATTTTTTAATTTAATATTGTGTTACATCGCCCTTGGCCTCTACAACACATTTACAACGCTTTGGCATAGATTTTAATAAGTTTTGGCATTGTTCCGTTGAAATAGAGTCCCACATCTCTTGCAGCTTCCTTTTTAAGTCGGAAAGGTTTCTTTGAGGCTCATTTTTTAGTTTTCTTTTCATTATTCCCCATATATTCTCAATAGGGCTTAGGTCCGGACTATTTGATGGCCAATCTAAGACCCCGATTTCGTTATGCTGCAGCCATGATTTTGTTCGTTCCTTGGCCTAAGAGTAATTTAAGCTATTGAGAATGTAACATAGATAATCGCTATACATACTTTATAAAAATTATATCCAATATCTCGCAACTGCAGGCGTGTCCACTCACGCTTAACACTTTTTCCGATCTTATCAGACCACTCAGATGCCAAATTTCTTTAATTTTGGCGACGATTAGCCTTCACAATTGTGCCCAGGGCTCTTTTGTCACGAGCTGTTATTTCTGATGTTCGGCCTCTATTTGCGACATTATTTTCAATATTGTCATTTTTAAATTTTACTATAATTCCTTGAACGGATGATTTAGCCAGCTTTAATTGCTTGGCTATTTCACCAAAAGTGCTCCCAGATTTATAATAATCAATAATTAAACATCTTATTTCATTGCAAATCGGCTTACCACGTGCCATCGTTTCTAAACTTTGAATGTGAAGCAATCCAAAACAATTTCTTACATTCTGCATTCTATAACTGTTTCTAGATTATGACGAGATGGTGATTATGCTGTACTTTTTGCTTTTGTTTTGCTCTTCTTTCAATTTTAAGCTAAGCTAACGCACCGTACGAATTAATAGTGGTCAAGCTTTTCGTATCAGTTAAGCTAAGCATTCAATAAAATTAATGTTATTGTTGTTCTTGTTGAAGTACAACAACAATTTATTTTTCTAAAGTTAAGAGAATAAAATGAGCTTTCGGAGAAAAATAAGTTCGTGTGTGCTATCTAAATAGGTATTGAAAATATCGTCTGTTAAACATTGCATACGGGTAAAATGCTTGCCGTACGAATTAATAGTGGTCGGGGCTCGTATTTCATTAAACTTTAAAATAATGGACATGAAGAAAAAGCTAGATTGCTTAATTCGCTGACTTAAATGAAAGAACATAGTTAGTTCCAAACTTGTTTTTAAAATACTCTGGATTCCTAAGCCGCATACATTCATGTATGCCTTCCTGTCAGATCACCTCGACTATTGATTTAAATCTTTTTTGCATCTCTTCTTTTTATATTACAATGCATTGCACCATTTATTAGCTCCAGATTAGTACTGCCCAAATCTTAAATGTTATGTCATCTTAATGTTTTATATTCTTTATATCTATTAAAGTTGTCTTATTATTGTATTTTAATGTATTATGCTTAATATGAATAGGTCTACATATTGGCCGATATATGCCTATGTATAAAAGACCAAGTAAAGAAAAGTATCTTAAAAGGGAGTGAAAGATTTTATACCTTTGCAGAATACGAAAGTTAACTCCGATAGTTTCTAAAGCAGCGACATATGTATGTATATGATACAGTATTCCGATTTGTATGAAATTTAAAATCTGCTGCTACTCGTTTAAAAATGCAGTTAACTTTTCATATTTATTTCTAAACTAAATTTTTATCGGTGGTATGCTCATCAACATAAATTTTGTTTATTCATTCCAATTAATTTTTATAAGACAAAAATCTCGAAAAAAAAAACTCCTATAACTTAAACAAAGTTTTATATGATAGGTAGTTTTCAAGATTTAATACGTTATTTAAATTTATTTCAGTTCCCCCAGCAATTAAGGCATTTAATCAATTAGTAGGGGCACCGTTGGATAGAGAAGTGACTTTGGAATGCATTGTGGAAGTGTATCCCAAGCCATTAAATGGCTGGTATAGAAATGAAGGTATCTAAAAAGTATTATTATCTACGATAGCACAATAAACTATTTTATAAATTTTTAGGTAACATTAAACTTCACAACGGCAGTAAATATAACATAACCGAAGAAATGTTAAACCAGTACTCTTGGCACCTTAATCTAACAATAAAGCATTTGACAAAATCGGACTTTGGAGCTTACAGTTGCTCAAGCGTTAATGCCCTTGGAAAAAGTGAAACACGGATCCGATTACAAGGTAATGGAACATAACCAGCTAATTACTAATGAATTCGATATTTTAATTCATAAAGATAGCTCATTTACATAGATTTCGTTCGCTTTCTCTTAGACGTCATAGCTTCAAATAAATCTTAGCTTTTGTCTATTCATCTATAAAACTTAAATAAATGGAAAAAACCATACCGTATATGTGTATGTTCCTTCCCTCTTTGAGCAATAAATCAACTAGGATTATCGCGTTATTATTTTATTGAACTAATCTGAGGGCGAATATTTCTCTATGAGGTAGCCAAAGAAATAAAGTTAAGGTTACACAAAACAGATGTAAAACGGCTTTATGAAATGAAATGAATAAAAATTAATATTTCATAGAGAATTCATCAACAAAAACTTTGTTTTGTCACAAAACAAAAAACGTACCTTCCCTATGAACAATAATAATCTAAAATATAATAATAAATATTTATCGGCCCTCATCGTCGTCCAACATTGAAAAGATTTTTTGGATCCCTCCGTTTATTTACAGCATTCTAGGTTTTTGGCGCATCAGAGACACTTCGCCAAAATTTTACCGGCTGATTCAGTCGAATCGGACTGAAAATTGCAAACTTAAATAAGAACATTTTTTAAATATAAAAACAGAGGCTGATATAAATTTTAAAAAGACCAACATGTTTTTGAATATAATATATTAAGCTTTCCTTACAATAGCTTTTCATTCGCATGTACTGCTGTGAAATACTCACCTGGTAACTGTTTATCTTTTTTAACTTTTTTTGCTCCGGTTATTAATATTTATTAAAACCCAAAGTCAATAAGTTACTTTTTCACATTGAAATGCAATTAAGAAACGCGAAAAAGACCGTCCATTTCTTTCTCAACTTGTTCTTTTCTTTTAACACGATCCCTCTTTTGTCTTTGCACCTTTCGCATGCATACAGGATATGCGAGATGTAGGTATGCACATGTGTTGAACTGCAGGGGGTGTCAATATACGACGTATACATACATAAATGCTTTTTATTTATCGAATATTTTCTCTTACACACTGAAGACTAGTGGGAAAAATCATATCCAATATATTTATTTTATTAATTATAATTAATTATTTACTCCAATTAATGTCCCAATTTATTATTTAGAGCAACGTTTATTGGGTAATTTCCAAATTAAGGACTGTGCATGCCTTTTGGGATAGGCTTGAAGCTTCTTATTATGATCGTTTTTACCTTGAATATTTTAATTACTTAAGTTTTATTTAGCTGTCTGAATTGATATGTACGATATAACAGCAGATTTAAAAAAAAAAAATTTGCGTTATAATCATACAACAAATTAATTTAAATTAAAATTAATTAATAACAGCAGCTTTTTCTGCTGTTATAATCATACAACAAATTAATTTAAATTAAAAATCTGCTGTTATAATCATATAAAATAAACACATATGTAGTTTCATTCAGATATCATCGATATGAAATTGTAGTCGCATTTTCATAAAATTTAAAGTCAGCTGTTATACTTGTGAATGATTTTTATTAAGTAATTTGGTTATAATGTGTAGTTTAATGTTCAGGAATAGGAGCATTTAGTGGTGGAACTGGGTAAATATTGAAAAAAAGGTGTTTATTTATGTTGTCGATTACTAGGGCCACCGGGTTACAAGTTCATGATAGTAACTTCAAGCGTCGACTGACTCAAACTTTAGCTATAGTTGAGGGCTTACAATGACGTCCTGTCCCAACAAAAAGTCCTTCTGCAGAAGATCATCGCCTGCCCCGTATAATTTGAAAATTTTTTTAGCGTTGTCCATAGATATTATTATTGCTGCGGTAAGGACATATTAACCTGTACAAATGTTTTTGATTTCCATTCAGCACCTGTGACGATAAGAGTTGATTTCTTAGGCTGCTGGTTGACGAATGATACCAGCCCAGCTTCAGGTATCAATGAAGGCGAATTTATGTTGATTTTGCTGATGAAACATTTCATGTAAAATGGTACTTAAAATAAATATGTTTTGATCTTGTGGATTGTTTGCAATACTTATGCATCTTGATTATCTTCATAAACTTTTAAAGGGGTGTCTATTTACAATTGTAAACTCTTTGCTATTAACTTTTGTCACAAAACTTCTCTACTAGATTCAAAGAGATTCACATACTCAACCTCCGCAACTGAATCTGCTACTAAATTTTGTTTTTTTTTTTTTGTATTTCGGAAAACAGGACTTAAATCAAACTCCTTAACCAAAAACGCGGTTGTGATTTTTCTATCTGTATCATTCAAAGCCCAATCTGAATCAACATATGCAGCAGACATATTTAAAAGTATATTTAAAGTTTTTAAGACTAAGGTATCTTAGCAGGCGTTTCTTAGTAGCTTCTGGACCCTAGCCAGAATCAATCAAACGCTGTTTTCTACTTATTATTCCGATTAATACCGATTGTTTTCGTTTTGCTTGCTTTTCATTCGCAATAATATAATGCAGCTGTACGGAATGTGATTGCAGGGCTGCCAAATTTTAATCAGCATTTCAGTTAAACGGAACGTAGCAGGCGGAGTGAAAGTTCACAATGCAAGCAAAAGTGAAATTAAAAAAAATATATAAATAAAATGAATTTATAAAACAAGTTTAACAAACATGTATGACAATCAATCAATTAAAATCTTAAAATGTATAGCAAAAGTCATTAAAGATGGCTCACGATTAAAAAAAAAAAAAAAGAAATACGCAAATAAATGAAGTTGTATATGGGCAGAAGAAAGTGCGGTTCCAGAAGAAAACGTTGTTTTTGACAAAAATTACATGTCGTCTGGAGTTTCCAAAACCGGTAAGTTCAAAATATGAATAAATTTAGACTTAAATAAGTAATAAAACTATTACATATTAGAAAAAAAAAAAAGGGAGAGGGTAAATTTAAAAAATAGTGCATATTTTGGCTTACAATATGAATATTGTTCAATCGGACGGTGCTTTATAACATTAAATACAATTTTATGGAGCCATACTTGGTAGGTATTATTAAATTCATTGTTCCCGGAGTTGCGCAATTTATTAAAATTAATTAACTTTATTTATTTTTTTCAGTTGGCTGATTTGGCCGAAGGTACTTGGTCAGCTGATTACCAACTTGCAGCTGAAAAAGAAGAGGTACTCAGTCAGCTGATATGGTTATCTTGCAGCGGAAAAAGAAGAGCATTTTAAAAAATGCAGCTGCAACAAAATTAAAAACGTAACCAATTTATAATAATAAAAGAAGTAATTTACACGCATAATAAAGAAACACATTGCATAGTGATAGAAAAGTAAGTTTCCTTGTAATTAGGTACTTATTTCACCGATACAGGGCGGTTTCGTAACAATGGGGTTGTCGAATTCCTTTAAATAAGCGTTTAATGAATCTCAGAATACCACCGACTTTATGAATGAAATTTAAATAACGAATTTTTTTATTTTTTAGGGAAACTCTTTTATAATAAGAAAGGTAGT
This sequence comes from Drosophila kanapiae, assembly GCA_008042475.1. Taxonomy (NCBI): domain Eukaryota; kingdom Metazoa; phylum Arthropoda; class Insecta; order Diptera; family Drosophilidae; genus Drosophila; species Drosophila kanapiae. Next base: position 9,440 of record VNJM01002672.1, read on the forward strand.
TGTTGTTTATCTTCGCCCAATATGTTCATAGAGAATTTCGTGATCTACAAAAGTGCTTAAAATAAGTAGTAATTAAATCTTCGATAAGTTGTATGACGAAACAAAGACTGATCGGGTGATCATTCTTCCTAATATAACGTCATCTTATTAGAATCTCAAGTCTTTCTTTGACTCGATTTGAGGAACTTTGGAACGATCCAGCAATTCCATCGTTCATTCAGGGCACCGAACGATGTGTGCAGTTGTTAACAAAGTCTTTCCAAAGTTCCTCAAATCGAGTCAAAGAAAGACTTGAAATTCTAATAAGATGACGTTATATTCCAAGTCAAAAAAATGCAAAAAATTACCTACTTGTTGGAAAGCAAATACTTTATAATAAAAAATAAAATTAAATTCAGCCTTTTATCATGCCACGCCTACTTTTATTTAGTTGCTTAAAATGCCTTCGAATATATATTTCAATTTTCAGACCGATACATTACTTCGTTGAAAAGTTACAGACGCATTGCTCTTATTTTCTTATATGAGGCTCAGCACATGGCTAGTTTGACTCATTTTGTCGAATTAAAACAAAATTATAAGTTAAATAAATTAAAAAAAAAAATTATGAAATTTGTTGTAAAAAAATGAATGAGAATTGACTCCAACATAATTTTCAGACCGATACCTTACTTCGTTAAGCTTCACGGCGCGAGCTAGGAATTCATTTTAGACACATGATTTTATGGTGAAATTTTCTTAGAATTCTTCGTAGTCCGATTATGGGGGACGATTTTCAGGATTTTTTTGACAGGAACAAATTGACCCGCCCTAGTGTGGAAGCTTTATGAACGCTTGCTGAGTGATGCATTCCAATGCATTTTACTGGATGAGGAAACATATGTAAAATTGGATTCAAAAACTTAACTCTATCCACAATTTCATACTAAAGCTAAGGGCGCCACTGTTGACGACTCAGTCTCAGATAAATTAGGCATTTTACCCAGCCCAATCTTTAAAAAATTAACAATAAACGGTGATGTTTATTTGATGCTATGTTTAAATATGCGTTTAAATATTTTATCTATGTTCGTTCAACTTTGAAGTCATTTGACTCAAACGTTATAAATTTTGTATCTAAAGGAGAAAGGAGAATTCATACTGTCCAGAGCTTCGTCGCATCTGGACCATAGCACTATGGGCAAAAAGCCCAAATTTTTTGCATTAATTAAAAATATTATTCAAACCATAACCGAATTTCGAAAAAAAAAATTTGACCAATTGGACCACGCTTTTTTTACGCACTCAGGCCAACAAATATTCGCATTTGTCGTATTTATTACAACAAAATTGGGGCTACTTACATATAAAAATATTTTACCAAATGTTTGAACTTAAATATAATGTTTTTCATCATTACATTAAAACTATTATAAACTTAAAATTGATTTATTATTTTAATCTTCTTAAACTTCCTCACCCAAGGAAAAATTAAATAGGCAATTCCATTCATCATCCTTCTATTATGTGCTTTATCTTGTCTTGTCGTGCCATTTTTATAACTCAATTTTAAAAGAAAGTCTTAGCATAAACTCTAAAAATCTAATCCAAGCGTGAAGCGGGCTTACGCCATGATTTAATTTGAAGCGCTCTAACATGCGAATATACCTCGGCAAGTACTTGTTTACATAGGCGATGAATTGGTTCACTTTTTTTGAAATTATATTTATTTGGTCTGCACTCAGGAAGTTCACTCAGGCAGTTTTTACCAATATTTTCTCTAAAATAAGTTTTTACTGCTGCCGCTTTGTGCTTGTTCTTCCTCCACACCTCTAGGAGCACTGCATGCGTGAACTTAAACACACCTGCGATAATGTAGGGTTTTCCGAAAACGGGCTAAAAACATTAAAACCACTTTATTATTTATACTTTTGTTAATAACATTCAACTTTAACCTTGATGATTCGTTGTGCTATACAGACGTAATCATCCACAGAACATAGGGACAATTGTTAGTATATGGCTAAAAACACACAAACAACACATTGGACAACTCAAAAACAACACACTCGAAAAACACTTGTTAACATTTAATATACATACCTTTCCCGGCTATTTCCATATTCACGCTTTTAATATATATGGAAGATCCAGTTAAAAATTAGTCCAATGTTCCGCGCTTTCTTAAGATTAAAAGCTATAGAAATCAGCTGACTTTAATAATGTATGTATAAACATTATTTTTATTATATCTAATCATTTATAAACCCATAAAAAAAACCACATGAAAATATAAATGATCAAAAGGCTATCAGAGCATTTATTTTGAAAGATGAAATATCCCTTGTCTAGCCTTGAATATAGGCAATAACATCGTCAGATGTTTGATCAGGGGAAAGCAGCGAAACAAATACTATGAGCAATTTTGGCAACACAGACTGATTGTCTATGTTACCAATTGGGGCCGGTACTCCGTACCTGCCTTTGTGGGGAGTTTTCAGAGTCTGCGGCGTCGTTGACTGTGAACCCTCAGCGGACAGCACGGAATTCACTGGGGCACACCCTGTCCCGCGTCACATTCGGATACCGAATATTTTTTCGCCCCCGATCTCGTTCAATAGCTTAACTAAATACAATAAATACCCAACACAGAAAAGCTGCATGCACACGCGAAGTGAACGGGAAATAGATGATTTAAATAAAACCCTGACGGTTTATTACAAAGTCGAGAGCGCGAAAAAGAACACTGCCATTTACATGTTCACGCAGTTCATACACTACTGTGCCATATTTTTTGGAAACGAACTGAATCTCAACAGAATCAACAAACAAAATATTCTCAGAACCAAGAAGTATTTTCAAAAAATTACGCCAGGGGAGGGGAGAGGATAAAAAGTTAAATCAATTGGTCCCATCGGCCATAATTTATTTATTCATCGTATCGTATTTATTCATTATAAATCGTAATATTAGGGAAGAAATGCATTATTGCAATATTGCATATTTAATGGCAATAGCCTTTTTTAAACAATATAGTATGTTAGCTTTGTAACATCTTTATAACACATTTTAATAAATCTAACATGTAAAACAGAATGCTGGCAGAGCAGAATAATTCAGTTACATATATAACTCCAACCCGATTGTGTCGCTCTTTTTATTCTAATCGGAACACATTACCTAACAAAAATAATGTGTACGTTTCTAGATATCGAAGGAGCATTCAACAATGTACTTTCCACAGCTATCACAGAGTCTCTTACATCCCAGGGAGTCAAGAACCACATAGTAGAACTAATCCATAAACTGCTCACATGTAGAATGGTTATAGCGACCCTTGGTAGCTCAACGCACTCAAGGAAAGTAGACAGACGTTCCTATGGAACGGAACAGTAAGCATCTGCTACGCAATCTAGAGGGTGGGGGATGCAAGCTAATTGCATAAGCGGATGATCTTCACAGGCGAGGTCCCAAAATCAATATGTGATCTGATGACCTCTAAGCTTAAGCAACTGTCCACGTGGGCAGAGAAATACGGACTGAAAGTCAACCCAACAAAGACGGAGCTCATTCTTTTCACAAGTAAGTACAAGTTGCCCGCATTAGAACATCCAACTTTAAACAGATGTAGTTAAGCGTTAAGTGCTATACTTAATCTATCTAGTCTGGAAATGGCAGGTTTATAAAGAGTAAAAATTGCAGCGCTCATACTAAGGGAGAGCAAACGGAAGCTCTTTTTTGTATAAGATAGAATATAAATGCACCCCATTAGAAGACCTGATCCCTAGTATGGAGGATTACACATTTTTTTATTCATTACCTTTTAAAGTCTCCAAGTTCCGGAATGACTCTGATATTCTTGGATATTCTTCAATGTTGCTTGTATGCAAGTAGTATTATATAAATATAAATTAAAATTGGGAATTATTTCGTGTGTTTTCAGTGTATTCTACATTGCTTGCTCACCGACAGTGTAAACAACTGTAAACGGCCGCGTGCTTACAGCAGATCTTCGTATTCACACATGTAAATGTACTTGTGTGGACACAGATGATTTTACAATTTTACCCCGAAAGCATGGATTTTTATTCACACACACAAAAACACTCAAAAGAAAACGATTTTTTACATATGTATTTATACAAACCTTTTTTGGCTGGGACTTAAATAAAAAGTCATGATGCTAATATTTTAGGTGGGACGACAAGTTTGTCGTGTTTCCATTTGTTTTAATAATTTTATTGAACAATTTACATGTTGAAGTTCCGTTTTTTATTTCACCGTAATGTTTTTTGATTTATTGATTCAATCAAAAACATTACGGTGAAATCAAAAACAGAAATCAAATGGATTCAATTTGAATCCATTATATTGCATCGCAGAATCACGGTTGAAGAGCCGCATAAACGCAATGGCCCAGTCCAGTGCGCAAATTGCCCACTCCATATGCGTTGCTTGCGGAGGGCTCTGCTAAGTGTGAATTAAAAAACGAGCCAAATTGAAAAAAGTGCAGTAACTGCGAAGGAGACCACACAGAAAACTACAGAGGCTGTCCAGTATACAGGGAGCTAAAAAGTCGGATCAACCAAAAAGTGTCAACAGCACGATCTCACCACACACCATTGATACCCTCAAAATCCACAACTGGAGTTTTCTTTTCGTCAGCAGACCTATCTTCACTCGTCAGTTCCACTATAACAAAAATGTTCGCTTTGAAATCGTAAGTGTAAGTGTTTTTAAATCGAATCGCGCGGCCCTGCCTACAATGTCCAAACACCACCTACAGTCCCCTACCAACCTGCAGAGCACACAGAAAATAAAATGGAAACAAATTATGGATGAATTCATGTCTTTTATGCGACCACCATGCAAAATATGTTGGCAAATCAAAATATTTTGATTCAGATGCTCCAAAGCACCCTATCAAAATAATCAATGGCTCCCCTGCGCATTGCACTGTGGAATGCCAACGGCGTTTCACGGCACAAACTTGAGCTAGCACAATTTATGAACGACAATGAAATCGACGTAATGCTACTTGCAGAAACCCACCTTACCAACAAATACAATTTCCAAATCCGAGGGTATATGTTTTATAATACTAATCATCCTGATGGAAAGGCCCATGGAGGCACTGGAATCCTTATTAAAAACCGCATCAAGCACCACTTTCACAACACGTTTGCTACTGACTACCTGCAAGCCACATCTATCAACATTCAGTTGGGTTGCCACAACCTAGCTCTAGCAGCGGTATACTGTCCTCCTCGATTCACCATATCCGAAGCCCAATTTATCGCCTACTTTAACTCACTAGGCAACTACTTTATAGCAGCAGGAGACTATAACGCCAAGCATACGCACTGGGGATCTCGACTCGTGACGCCGAAAGGTAGACAACTGTATTACGCAATTATAAAACCTAGCAATAAACTCGACTGCGTTTTCCCTGGTTCACCTACACACTGGTGAACTGGCCACAAGTGACCCCAGAAAACTGACAGATTTCATTGACTTCGCAGTTACAAAAAACATCCCAAGAAATCTGATTAGCGCCAGTCCCGTCTCGGATCTATCATCAGACCACTCGCCTGTACTATTTAGCCTAAGCCAACAGCCAGTTAGTAATGACAATCCCGTCATGCTAACCTCTAACAGCACAAACTGGCTCAAATTCAAAAAATACGTAAGTTCGCACATTGAACTTACACCACAGCTAACCGGCGAAGATGACATCAACAGAACCGTAAGCATGCTAGAGTCAGTTTTGGGTTCAGCGGCTCGAATCGCAACACCACGAAGGCAAAAGATAACATATAACACGAAGCACACGAATGCAGCAATAGAGCAGCTAGTCCTGGCAAAGCGTCGTTCCCGGCGCGAATGGCAATTACATCGATCACCATCTGCAAAGCAACAGTTGAAGGAAGCTTTCCGTCGA
>VNJM01002146.1:0-10064 GCA_008042475.1 Drosophila kanapiae
CAATAACCTCTAACGTAGACAGCCTTCCCCAACTAAAAACTTTAATCCTAACTAACTTACTACGCATGCAACTGAACACTCAGGCAGCACGCCAGTAGTTAATTTCCTCGCAAACTTTACCTTTACTTTCTCCTATCGCGCCTACTAACACCTAACCCTAACAAGCACGTGCTTGGTGTCGAAGGGCCACTTGAGTGTACTGACCGTAGTGCATCAACGTCCATATAGCATTGTTGGGACAAAATTATATCAACATACCACCAGAGATGCTCGTCTATCTATATTGCCATCAGAGATGCTCACCTAGCTATATTGCTATCAGTGATGGTTATCTAGCTATATTGCTATCAGAGATGCTTATCTAGCTGTATTGCCCATCTAGCTGAGCATCTCTGATGGCAATATAGCTACATAGGCATCTCTGATAGCAATATAGCTAGATGAGCATCTCCGACGGCATGTTAGATATAATTTGGTCCCAATAATGCAATATTAGATGATCACCTTTGATGGCAATATAGCAAGATGAGCATCTCTGATGCTATGTTAGGTGTCATTTTGTCCTAATAATGCAATATGGCTAGATGAGATGCTCATCTAGCTATATTGCCATAAGAGGTGCTCATCTAGCTATATTGCCTTATTGGGACAAAATGATAGCTAACATGCCATCAGAGTTGCTCATTTAGCTATATTGCCATAAGAGGTGCTCATCTAGCTATATTGCCTAATTGGGACAAAATGATAACTAACATGCCATCAGAGATGCTTATCTAGCTATATTGCCATCAGAGATGCTCATCTAGCTATATTGCTATCAGCGATTCTTAATTAGCTATATTGCCATCAGAGATGCTCATCTAGCCATATTGCATTATTAGGACAAAATGACAATCAAACCTGCCATCAGAGATTCTTATCTAGCTATATTGACATCAGAAATGCTCATCTAGCTATATTGCTATCAGAGATACTTTTCTAGCTATATTGCCATCAGAGTTGCTCATCTAGCCATATTGCATTTTTAGGACGAAATGACACCTAACATGCCATCAGAGATGCTCATCTAACTATATTGCCATCCGGGGTGATCATCTAGCAATATTGCATTATTGGGACCAAATTATATCTAACATGCCATCAGAGATGCTCATCTAGCTATATTGCTATCAGAGATGCTTATCTAGCTATATTGCCATCAGAGTTGCTCATCTGGCCATATTGCATTATTAGGACAAAATGACACCTAGAATGCCATCAGAGATGCTCATCTAGCTATATTGCCATCAAAGGTGATCATCTAGCAATATTGCATTATTGGGACCAAATTATATCTAACATGCCATCAGAGATGCTCATCAAGCTTCATTGCTATCAGAGATGCTTATCTAGCTATATTGCCATCAGAGATGCGCATCTAGCCATATTGCATTATTAGGACAAAATGACACCTAACATGGCATCAGAGGTGCTCGTGTAGCTATATTGCCATCAAAGGTGATCATCTAGTAATATTGCATTATTCAGACCAAATTAATTCTAACATGCCATCAGAGATGCTCATTTAGCTATATTGCTATCAGAAATAATTATCTAGCTATATTGCCATCAAAGGTGATCATCTAGCTATATTGCATTATTGGGACAAAATTACATCAAAATACCAAGAGATGCTCATCTAGCTATATTGCCATCACAGATAATTATCTCGCTATATTGCCATCAAAGGTTATCATCTAGCTTTATTGCATTATTGGGACAAAATTATATCAAAATACCAAGAGATGCTCATCTAGCTATATAGCCATCAGAGATGCTCATCCAGCTATATTGCCATCAAAGTTGATCATCTGGCTATATTGCATTGTTGGTACAAATTTATATCAACATACCACTAGAGATGCTCGTCTATCTATATTGCCATCAGAGATGCTCATCTAGCTGTATTGCTATCAGTGATGGTTATCTAGCTATATTGCTATCAGAGATGCTTATCTAGCTGTATTTCCCATCTAGCTGAGCATCTCTGATGGCAATATAGCTACATAGGCATATCTGATAGCAATATAGCTAGATGAGCATCTCTGACGGCATGTTAGATATAATTTGGTCCCAATAATGCAATATTACTAGATGATCACCTTTGATGGCAATATAGCTAGATGAGCATCTCTGATGCCATGTTAGGTGTCATTTTGTCCTAATAATGCAATATGGCTAGATGAGATGCTCATCTAGCTATATTGCCATAAGAGGTGCTCATCTAGCTATATTGCCTTATTGGGACAAAATGATAGCTAACATGCCATCAGAGATGCTCATCTAGCAATATTGCCATCAGAGATGCTCATCTAGCTATATTGCTATCAGTGATGCTTATCTAGCTATATTTGCCATCAGAGATGCTCATCTAGCCATATTGCATTAGTAGGACAAAATTTGATATGTAAAGGTTTGTTAATTTAAGATAATGTTTTAGTTAGTATTTTGTTCTTATGATATTTGAAAATATATATGTTACAATGGTATCTGTTAAATATATTTGGTTATATTAGTTAACAAATAATTGGCTGTTAACATTAAAACTAATATTAATCTAAATAAAAAATCTTTCCCCCGACCCAGTAGGAGAATTTTTTAACGATATGCTCCGTCTCACATCGGGTGGGTCAAGGAAAAGATTGACAGCTGGGAGAAAATGCAACTTAATATTAGATACATTAAAAGACAATGATTTTTCACTACATAGGACATGATATAATTCATTATAAAGAGAACACATGATGCGAAAGGGGTCATGGGAATCAAAGTTAGATCTGCATATTTCCAGGAAAAGAGGTCGAAACTGTCTGGAACTTCTCAGAGGAACTGCGAACTTGATATTTCCAAGCAGTGAAGCTGAGTCGCCTAGGCCATTTATTAATTTATACATAAATATGACACTAATACATTTTCGTCGGTGTTGCAGTGTCGGCATGTCCAAGAGCCGTAACCTGCTGGTATAAGATGGCAGAAATGGTCCCAAATGACTACCTTGGGGAACTCCCGAAGTAACGAAGACATTTTGAGAAAGAAAGTTATTAAATAAAACTTTTTGGGTATGGTTAGATAAGTACATTTTGATCCAGCTTACTAGAATATTAAGAAAACCAAGCAGAGTTAGCTTATTTAGCAGGAGGTCATGGTTAACAGAATCGAACTCCTTACTAAAATCTGTGAAAACTACGTCAACTTGAGATTTTAGCTTAAAGCCATTCCTTATGAATGATGTAAATTCTAGGAGATTGGTAGTAGTAGAACGGCGTTTCATGAAACCGTGCTGAGATAGCGATATTAAAGAGTAAGATTGACGTTGAAGCTGCGAGGTAACGATTAACTCGAGCAATTAGGGAATAGCGCAGAGCTTGGCAATCGGACCGACTATCTATTTTGTGAAGCGGTAAAATGAAGGATTTTTTCCAGACTTCATAGCTGTGATGTAAAGACAAATTGAATAATTTGGAAAGAGGTTTTGGCAATGTCGTGGCACAACGTATAAGAATGCAACAAGGAATTTGATCTGGGCCCGCAGAGAATGAAGATTTCGCAAGCTTAAGATTTTCGAACACAATATCTTCATCTATAATTGGAATAAAAATATTATCGGAAGAAGGCAGAGAGTAGGGGTAAGAAGTGGAGTAAGTAAGTGACGAGTAAGTGGTTTGAAAAAACTCTGAAAATAAATTAGCGATATCGGAATCACTAATGGCCACAGATGTGTTAAAATGAACCGATGGTGGAAAAGAAGAGGATTTTCTTTTAGATTTAACAAATGAATAAAATTGCTTAGGATTGTCCTTAAATTCCACCTTACAGCGAGAAAGATAGTTATGATAACATTCAGAATTATGTTGCAAAAAGGTCAACCTGGCACGTAAATAATTTGAATGGTCAAAATCTGACCCAGAACTCTTATATTTCTTGAAACGTCTATTTTTTACGTTCTTCAGATATGTAAGTTGTCGAGTAATCCAAGGAGGCTTATATGAAATCACAGTAGAAGTTCTGGATGGAACAAACAAGTCTAGCGCAGCGTTAAGCAGACTATAGAATCTATTTATTATAATGGGTGGTTCAAGAGCAGAATCAAGGAAAGACCTATCAGATTCTTGGAGGTGATGTATTAAGTCAACAAAGTTGGTTTTCCTAAATAAACGAGTTGTTCTGGGTACATGATCAACTACTGGCAGAGATAATGTTCGAAAACTATTTCGAGAGTAGGATGATAATGGTCCTCGGGTGTTGAAAGTGGTTCGATACGCATGAGTTAGAGAAACTAGAAGCGAAGACAAGATCAAGCAGCTTGCCATTAGAATTTACAACTGAATTGACTTGATTTAAGGAAAGATCAACTATGCCCTTGACGAAATCATGATCACTAGTGGGAATTAAAGTGTTTGAATTAACTAAAGGCATCCACCCCAAAGAGGGAATGTTAAAATCGCCCAAGACAACAAGATGATCATTATCTCGAAGACTAGAGTGAATAAACTGAATTAGGGATAAGTGTTGCAAATAAACACTGGTATCTGATCGCGGCGGTATACACGAACACGAAATATATATATAATCATTATACGAACGGGAACACATTCGATATTATCGTCGACATTAATTGTAATAAGATCTGAAGGCAGGGATGACTTAACAGCAATTAGGACACCACCTCCGGTGCGGTTAGGGCGGTCGCGACGATAAATGTTATAATTAGATGACACAATTTCAAAATCAGACACTGATGAATTTAACCAGGTTTCAGTAAAAGCAAGAACGTCTGCATCAAAAGAAAAACTATTTGTATACAACTTATTAAGTTTCCCTAATAAGCTGCGAACGTTTTGATAGTGTATGGTGAAAGGTGGAGTTAGTTTTTTGATCGAATGGCGGCAGAGTTTTCAGTGATTCTATTACCATTTTTTGGTTTATTAACAAATTCGTGCACAATTGCATGGTCAGGCCAGACGGAAGGATCAGCTTTATCAGATGGAAAGCTTTATCAAAAAGAGTATCTAAAAGAGAGACCTTAAAAGATGAAAAGTTTCTCATCTGTTTAAAGTTAAATTTAGTGACAACAAAATCAGAGGCAGAAGCATTTAAACTATTGCTCAAGTGGGCTTTTAAATCGTTTGGTGTCGCGTCCGGATTTAATCTTGAGACAAAGATGGTTTTAGGAGGAGCAATTCCAAAAATTGCGTTCGGTTTCCGCTGCTCGATGCCCGATATGGGCTTTGTGGGAACCGGATCTAAGACATTAGAGACGTTTGCGTGGCCTTGGGATTGTACATTGGATTGTACATCAGGAAGAGTGACCACGGATATTAGGCCAGTATTATTAGGAGGCTCAGGCGATGCGGATCCAAGGAACAGTGGTGACCTGGAGTCAGTAGGACCAGAAGTAGCAGCTGCCGTTTGAATGTCATCTTCAGCACATGTCAGCATCAGCACAAAATCAGCACATTTCGCGTGGGCGATGTTATCGCACAGCTAACAACAAACTGTAGGCTGCTTAAGCGTAATTTTTGCTTTAAGATGGCAATCACCAATGCAGCAATTGGTCATTGTTTATAGTTTATGTTTTTTTTTTAGAGGCGTCGGAAAACACTAACAAGCGGTTATTGCAAAAAGCTCGAAATGACACCTAACATGGCTTCAGAGATGCTTATCTAGCTATATTGCCATCAAATGTGATCAAATAGTAATATTGCATTAATGGGACCAAATTATATCTAACATTCCATCAGAGATGCTCATCTAGCTGAATTGCCATCAGAGATGCTCTTCTAGCCATATTGCATTAGTAGGACAAAATGACACCTAACATGGCATCAGAGATGCTCATCTAGCTATATTGCCATCAAAGGAGATCAAATAGTAATATTGCATTAATGGGACCANTCTAGCTATATTGCCATCAAAGGTGATCAAATAGTAATATTGCATTATTGGGACCAAATTATATCTAACATGCCATCAGAGATGCTCATCTAGCTATATTGTTATCAGTGATGGTTATCTAGCTATATTGACATCAGATATGCTCATCCAGTTATATTGCCATTTAAGGTGATCATGTGGCTATATTGCATTATTGGGACACAATTATATCAACATACCACCAGAGATGCTCGTCTATCTATATTGCCATCAGAGATGCTCATCTAGCTGTATTGCCCATAAAGCTGAGCATCTCTGATGGCAATATAGCTACATAGGCATATCTGATGCCATGTTAGGTGTCATTTTGTCCTACTAATGCAATATGGCTAGATGAGCATCTCTGATGACATGTTAGATATAATTTGGTCCCATTAATACAATATTACTAGATGATCACCTTTGATGGCAATATAGCTAGATAAGCATCTCTGATGCCATGTTAGGTGTCATTTTGTCCTACTAATGCAATATGGCTAGAAGAGCATCTTTGATAGCAATATAGCTAGATGAGCATCTCTGATGACATGTTAGATATAATTTGGTCCCATTAATGCAATATTACTAGATGATCACCTTTGATGGCAATATAGCTAGATGAGCATCTCTGATGCCATGTTAGGTGTCATTTTGTCCTAATAATGCAATATGGCTAGATGAGCATCTCTGATGGCAATATAGCTAGATAAGCATCTCTGATAGCAATATAGCTAGATAAGCATCTCTGATAGCAATATAGCTAGATGAGCATCTCTGATGGCAATATAAAAAGACGAGCATCTCTGGTGGTATGTTGATATAATTTTGTCCCAATAATGCAATATAGCCACATGATCACCTTAAATGGCAGTATAGCTGGATGAGCATATCTGATGGCAATATAGATAGACGAGCACCTCTGGTATCTATCTAGCTATATTGCCTTATTGGGACAAAATGAGCAATATAGCTCATAGCTATATAGCTATATGAGCATATGAGCTATATGAGCATCTCTAATGGCATGCTAGATATTATTTGGTCCCGTTAATGCAATATTACTAGATGGTCACCTTTAATGGCAATATAGCTAGATAACCATCTCTGATGCCATGTTAGGTGTCATTTTGTCCTACTAATGCAATATGGCTAGAAGAGTATCTCTGATGGCAATAAAGCTAGACGATCATCTCTTGATATGTTGATATAATTTTGTCCCAATAATGCAATATAGCGAGATGATCACCTTTGATGGCAATATGCTAGATTAGCATCTCTGATAGCTATATAGCTAGATGAGCATGTCCGATGGCAACATAGATAGACGAGCATCTCTGGTGGTATGTTGATATAATTTTGTCCCAACAATGTAATATAGCCAGATGATCACCTTTGATGGCAATATATCTTGATGAGCACCTTTGATGGCAATATAGCTAGATGAGCATGTTAGGTGTGATTTTGTCCTTATTGGGTACATCTCATTGCAATTAGCGCACAAAACTCTGAAGGGTTCATGCACTTCATACGATGATCTACAATGGCGCAAAACTATAGGTAACGTGGAAATTTAGCTGACCTATCAGGTCAGATCTCTCCACGTTACCACGGATTAAATTGTAAATAAAGGTGATACCTAGCATGGTTCTACGGTTGGTTAAGGATGGTAGGTTTATTAGTAAGAGTCTACTAGTATAAGAGGATAACCTTTGGCCTGAATCCCAGTTAAAGTTGCGTAGAGCAAAAAGTAAAAAGTTCTTTTTGACTGATTCGATGCGCTTTCTGTGGACATCATATTGTGGATTCCAAACGCACGAGCCATACTCCAAGATAAGACGAACTAATGAAATATATAATGATTTTGTTGCATAAGGGTCATCGAATTCCTTCGACCACCGCTTAATAAATCCAAGCACACCCCTGGCTTTATTCACCATGCACGAAATATAATCTATAAAGTTGAGTTTATTATCCAGGCGGACGCCCAAATCGTCGACCAGGGTGATTCTTTCCAAAGAGCATCCGTTTAGCATATAAGACGCAAGCATGGGAGTAACACGTGAGAATGTCATTAGCTTGCACTTAGAGCCATTTAAATTTAATAAATTAACATGGCACCATGTTTGAAAGTTATTCAGATCTGTTTGTAAATCCGACTGGCAAGAGCTGTCTTTATACTGCACACAAAGCTTAACGTCATCTGCGTACATGAGCACTCTAGAGTTAGCCAAAACTTTGGGCAGGTCATTAATAAATAATGTAAACAATAAGGGACCCGAATGGCTCCCTTGCGGGACCCCAGAGGTAACCCGGAGAACATTAGATATGTTGTTTTTAAAGACGACTTTCTGCGTCCTGCCAATCAGATAACTTGAGATCCATTTAAGAAGATCAACAGGAAAACCCATTAAATCGAGTTTCCTAACAAGAAGGGAGTGATTAACGGAGTCAAATGCATTACTGAAATCAGTATAAATTATATCTGACTGAAAGTTCTTTTGGAAGCCCTTTATTATAAATGAAGTGAGCTCCAAAAGATTGGTTGTTGTTGATCTTCGCCTAATAAATCCATGTTGACATGGAGAGAAGACTGATCTACAAAGATGCTGCAAATGGGGAGTTATCGATTTTTCGAAAAGTTTTGGGATGGCTGACAACTTAGAGATTCCTCTATAATTATTGGCATCCGTTTTGCTACCTTTTTTGTGGAGAGGAACAACAAATGATTCCTTCCAAATAAGGGGAAAGTTAGAGGTTTATAAGGATAAGATAAACAATTTTAGAAGGGGATTGCACAGGGCCTCGGCATAGTACCTAAGCACACAGCCTGGTATTCCAAATGAAGAGAACTTTCGTTTAGACTAGGACTGAAGATAAGGTTCGACTTGGACATTTTGTAAGAATAGGTCTGGCCTGAATCGACTGACAAAGAATAGGTAGTTTGAAAAAACTGAGCAAAAAGATCGGCGATTGCCTGATCATTGTCTGCTGTCATATTTTCAAATGATAGCGAGGAAGGATGTGTAATAGGCTTACGTTTAGTGTTGACAAAACTATAAAACTGTTTTGGGTCCTGCGAGAACTGTACCCTGCAACGAGTTAGATAGTTTTTATAACACTGAGCGTTTAGCACGGTAAAATTAGACCGAGCCGCTAAATAGCGAGATAAGACAGATTGAGAACCGGTATGTTTAGATTTAGAGTAGAGATTGGATTTTATGTTTTTTAGGCGAGTCAACTCTTTGTTAAACCAAGGAGGCTTGTTTGAGATTGACGGATAGTATAACGGAACACAGTCGTTAAAAAAGGACTTCATGGCATTGTAAGAAATATCCATGGCGTTAGCCATGTCAGTGCACATATAGAGATCGGACCAATTAAAATCTGATATAAAATTGTTCAGCCTTCCAAAGTCCGTCTTGCGAAAGCCTTTTTCGGTGGCCGGTCAGACCTACACTCCAAAGCAGTCCCAATATCGATAGTCACATCGAAAGTAGGATGATATGGATCTTCGGGCAGTGTCAGTGGCGGAACCCTGACCAAACTGACTCTTGCCGGGTCAGAGACAAAGCAGAGATCAAGCAAGCGATCTAAAGAATTTCTGACATGGTTGACTTGAGACAGCGAAATGTCGAACAAGCCATTAATAAAGTCATGTTGTGCGGTAGTGAAAAGAGTATTTGAAGATTTGGTAGCAGACCAAGTAAAAAATGTTAAAATTACCTAAAACTATTAAATGGTATCTATCCGAAAGTCTATTGGAGACCGATTGGATAGCGGAAAGATGGTTCCAATAAATAGGAAGTTCCGACAACGGAGGAATGTAGGAACATGTAATATATACGAAACTACCTTTGACAGATAGCTTTACACAAAGGAATTCAACATCGTTGCATTGCTGAAAAACTAATAATTCCGACTTAAGTGTGGAGTCCACCGCTATGAGGACACCACCACCTCGGCGGAAAGGCCAATCGAGCCTGTATAAAGTGTAATCTCCGGCTTTAACCAGGTTTCTGTGAACACAATAACCAGGGATACAAACAAAAGGCTAGCAGAATGCAATTTAGGGAGCTTACTGCGTAAGCCTCTTGCATTCTGATAGGAAATGA
>VNJM01003637.1:0-92680 GCA_008042475.1 Drosophila kanapiae
ATGCACTTGGCGTGCACAATGTTGTTACAAAGCCAACATCCGATTGTTAGATCGCCAATAGCAATTGGTTTCTTGCATTGTTTTGCAAAGCAGACAGTTTCACAGGAAATTTTAGCTAAGTACCACTGTACCTGTATTACGTTGAGAGTGGTGCAACGAGTGATAGAGAGAGAGAGAGAGGGAAAGAGGGCAAGAGAGCGGCTGCGTGCAGTGAAAAAGAGAGCGTGGGAGTGAGCTTCAGAGAGGCTAGCTGCTGTCGCGACAACGCAATTAACGGCTAAACAAGAGAAGCACAAAAAGAAATGCAAAAGATCCAAAACAAAACAAACAAAGGCAGCACAACTAAATTGGATTAAATAAATACAATAAATACCCAACACAGAAAGCTGCATGCACACGCGAAGTGAACGGGAACTTTAATAAATTAAAGATTGAGGATTTAAATAAAACCCCGGCGGTTTAAAGAAAAGATTAGTGGCAAAATCGAGAGCGCAAAAAAAAAACACGACCGTTCACTTTGGAAGAGAATAGACGACTCATAAACGCATAACCTCAGCACTGAGTGTAAAACTTTCATCATGAGTCATGACGATTTTGTTTGTGACAAGTGCCAATTTTTTCAACCTTCGCTTAGTACTCCATTAGGTTTAGGTCGGCTTGCCAAACCATTTCTAATTTTTTGCGCGTTACACCTGGATACCTATGTGCAGTCCGATCTAGTGTTAATTTCATACCAATTTAGCACTTGTGTGACGCTACTACCGATCTAGTTCCTCCACATACCTTGTTGCGCAGAGTGAGTGAGTTTAATTTCCTGCATAGAGCCTAAAAGTTTCATAAGCTTCTACGGTTGATGGATAAATGGCTGATTTAAAAAGATTTTGCAATGGGAGTTCTTGGCATCCATTTCAAATAAGAGGCAAGTTGAATCCTTAAGCCTTCTATTAGACACACTCTTTCCAGGGATTAGTAGCACTCTTGTCGAGCAGAATCACATCAGCGGGTGATGAAACCGTGTTTATCACGACCCTGATCGGTGCCCTTGACTCCTGTCACACTGACAAGGAGCAACACCGTGCAGGTCAGCTTGCTGTTGGCCAGATTGCCTACGGCTAAGACCAAGTGATGGATTACAACAGCGCTCACATTGCTTTAAAGTTTGCTGAGATTAAGCAGAACAAGGCCAACCGTCTTTTCAAAATACACACAGAGGAGAAGCAAAGTTTATCCAATCTTGCGATGCCCTTTTAAGAGTTCTTAAAATAATTGTACAATGTTTGAGGTTAAATTAGTTGCTGCTCTGGCTATAAACAATTTTACGGAATCCGTAGTTTATCATATTTCTTCTGTTTTTTGTTTACTTTTCAGTAAAGAAATATAAACAGTCTGATGGGAACACGAATTCCCTTTTTAACATCTCCCTATCTTTATCCCTAAAATCACAGTAGTGTGAATTGGGCCCTAAGTGGAATTTATCAGCTGCTTTAAGGCTGCTGAGAGTTCATGAGCGATGGATGACGCATTGAATAATCTCTTCAGTGAGCTGATCACCAACCATAGTTTCTTTTAGAAAAGCTCAGCATGGTTGTTCCAGGCTATAGAATTCGCTTGTGTTGATTGATGCGTCCCTCGCTTACTTTGCTCGTTGATTTGATCATGGTTTGCCTGGAGAATTGGCAAGGCTTCAATCGACCGCTCTACTGCACATACAACCCTTGTGAGGGTGAAGGGTAGTTTATTTACATTAATGTAACATACATACAGCTTATGTACAGTGTTACAGTGTACAGTGTGCAGTTTTACAATGTATACAGTGTTATCGATAGCTATCGAAGCACTAAACCGAGCTTTTGCATAATCCAATCGGCAGGGAAAATATGCCAAGGAAAGGGCAACAGGGGTCGTGATTTAAAGTAACGGGGTAAAAATAAAATGAAATGGTGAAACAAATTTGTTAACTGTGCTTTTACAGGCGGAGTCCCGAGATAGCGCGCCCACGCTAGCACGGCAAAACCTCTTGCTGGGAGATCTAGCAAAACCAAAACAAGGGCTGCAGACCAACGTTGTTGTTGTTGATCGCGCCGTCTCGCATAGGGCTGGCCACGGTCGTTGCTGCGTCGCCTTTATATCTACCGGCCACGGCTTCTGCGTCGCCTGTGTATTTACAGTTACTGACCACAGCTGCAGCGCCGCCGTTGTATTTACCAGCCTCGGCTGCTGCGACGTGTGCCTATACCGTGTATTTTGGAGATTGGCAAATGGCAGAAGGTCATTCACCTTACCGGATCAACTTCCAGAAAATACCAACGAATATCGTCGGGAAATAATTTGCTTTTACACTGATTTTGCACTGCACATCCGTGTAGTTAACCGCACACCTAATCATATATTCACATATATTATCGGATTGTATAATCATAATCACTTTTTACTTTCGCGGAGTGCGTCCAACTATTAATACTGGGAGACTGGAAGAAAATCAATAAAACAACTAAAATAAAACAACTAAAATGGCCAGCCCCGTGGAACTCCTCAGCCTCGCAAATCCCGTCTTCAAAAGCTACGTTTTTTGGNCAGCCTCGCAAATCCCGTCTTCTAAAGCTACGTTTTTTGGGTCGGAGTGCTGGTGATCAAAGTGCTTCTGATGAGCCTGCTGACCGCTATCCAGCGCTTCAAGACAAAGACCTTTGCCAATCCGGACGACCTCATGTCCCCCAAGCTGAAGGTCAAGTTTGACGATCCCAATGTTGAGCGCGTGCGTCGCGCTCACCGCAACGATCTGGAGAACATTCTGCCCTTCTTCGCCATCGGGCTTTTGTATGTGCTGACCAATCTCTCCGCCTGGCTGGCCATATACCTCTTCCGCGCCGTGGGAATCGCCCGAGTGGGCCACACTTAGGTGTACCCCGTGGTCGTTGTTCCCCAGCCAGCCCGCGCTATTTCCTTCTTTGTGGCCCTGGGCGCCACCATCTACATGTCCCTTCAGGTTATACTTTCTAAATAAAAGAAAATCTAGTTCTAAGAATGATTTCATTCCTTTTTTTTTGTATAATTTTTTAAATATAAAATGTTGTGACTAATCTTCAGTAAAATCATAAGCTGTTAATCAGTTTTACTTAATAAAAACTTAATATAAACTAAGTTGTATTTTTAGAGAGGTTTTACTTATACTTTAATTTTGTTTACATGTGCTGCTGAGGATTTTGGCTTTTCATATTTGTTCTAACCTTTTGCCCTTATCAGCCCAAGCCACCGCGATCTCTACGGGTCCGTCGACGTCAAGGAACTTGGTCGTAATTACGGCATAGCCGATATCTAGTATATATGAGAAGCCACTGTCAGCAGATATTAAGCGCCTTTATGATCCGTATGAAAAGTGGCGAATCTTTATATTTTAACATTTATCTGTTAATATAAAAATCACGTATGGATCTAAATAGCTTTGAATATGTATGTATAATCCTAAAATTACGTGAACATTATATTTGAAGTCTAAAATTTATTGAATTATTACGAAATTGAAATCATGAATACATAGTATTATTTCTTTAGGCACCTTAAGTTATCAGCACCTCGTATGTGTTCAAAGAACTAGAACACTGAGATAAATTCCACCTCATTTATCATACTAACTTTGTTTATGTTGTTAAAATTATAACGTTTTCTGGTTTCCTAATTTCCTCCCTATACTCTGTCTACAAATAATTCGAGTAACGGGAATGTCTTAAAAGTAGCAAGAACCACACCACTTTCCCTGAGCACAGCTGGACCCCTTCGTAGACAGAGAGCAACTCGAAGGACATATACCGCCCGTTACAGAATTTGGAGACGTAGAGTCGATTAGATTTTAAACTAACCTGATAGAACAAATACAAATGGATAAAATGAATTGGTTTCAACACCCTAACTTTCCAAAATATTTTCCTAAATCCCATCCCCCCTTAAACAAAACCATCCAAACTGTTATTATAATTTCCGAAATCATTGCGGTCTATCAATCTTGGAATTGGCAACATCTATTTGAATGCCAACTGGAAGATAGAAGTTGCATCTACATATTATTAAGGTGATTCTGGCTCGAATGATGAGTTTGCTAACAAGCAGACTGCATAACGCCAGCAAGCATTTTAATATCATTTCAAATCGTGGTGAAATTGAGATGTGCATGCGAAATTGATCAATGAGCATGTTCCTCTTTCAAGATGATTTGAGTTCCTTTTATCTCAAATCATGGTAAAATTGAGATGTGCATGCGAAATTAATCATTGAGCATGTTCCTCTTTTACGATGATTTGAGTTCCTTAAAATTATTATTTAAATCAGATATGCGACATAAACAAACATATAATACTCTGAGATGATGATACTTAAGGATAAGTCCTAATTAAGCTAAATTTATAGATGATCCAATTAATTAAAAAAAAAACTCGTATCGGGTAAGGACATTACAAGAACCGCTTACCATCGAAGCGAGAGACAATGCGCTGCAATCACCAAGCACAGCAGCAGCAGGCAGTTCAAGATCTGGAGCTATAACCAGAACTAGACAAACAACTAGGACTCTAATTTGACAAGGCCACAGCAGAATACCACGCCGAGTGGCGAATCAGTGCGTCAGGGCGCAGCCATAAGCCCCCAAGGCATATCTGAAGAGCGTGTACAACAAACCATAGCTAATTCAGTAGATCACCTTAAGGCCAGCCTGGCTACAAGAATTGCAGATCAGATTAGCGCATCCTTGGCCAATATAAATCTGGCATCACAGATGGCACGCCTTTTGCCTCGTATAAGCAACTTACGGGATAATATTCAAAGCAATTACCCAATTAACAATCCCGTAAATTAAAGAATCTATTCAGTTGAGAGACCTGATAGGGTTTCTGGGTTAATTTCCAGTTGGAAATACAGTTGCTAGAATAACGATATCCCCATAGAAAATTTTATTTACCGAGTTAACTGCTTAACTTCGCAGTGCCTCAATGGAAACTTTGAGTTGCTGCACCAGTTTGCGAACCTCTTATTTTCTGGACCAGCATTGACGTTCTATTTGCGAGTACATCGCACTACCGACGTGATGACTTGGTTCAGTTTGTGCGATCGCTTAAAAGATAGATATCAAGACCAGCGAACAGATAGGGATATAAAAGGCGCATTACGACGGCGGAAGCAGGGTTTTTAGATGCGGTGCTTGCAATCGCAAATGCTCTAAGGGAGCCTTTATCAGACTCCGACATAGCCACCGAAGTTAGATATCATTTACGGTCCGAATTAAAATACGAACTTCTCCATGTATCCACTCCTAGTCTAGCTAGTCTACGCAAGGAGTGTCATAGGCATGAGGAATTCTTTAGGGTCTTCCGATCGAGACCAAATGATTGTCCGAGCCACAGAAATGCTGTGAATATTATACAGTGGGAGAAAGAAGCTGTAGAGAATCAAGAGGACGAATTGCCAGAAGAGATATGCGCCATTCGCACCTCAGACAAAATTAAGTGTTGAAATTGCGATGAGACAGGACACAGATATCAAGACTGTTAAGTTCGAAGGAACAATGCAAGATCGAAACATCACTATCCGGTAGCCCATATTCCTTCACACCTTACCAAATTAGAATTCAGAGCGAGCAGAAAGAAAACAATGGTCAATTAGACAGAATCACTTCCGAACTCGTTCAGCTGAGCGTTTCCGATCTTATTACAGGGATCACAATTTTCTAAAGAAGTTCACAATTTCTTCTGTAATTTATAACATCGATATAAGACCTTTTTCGCATATTCAAATGTTAGGAGAACTACATTTAGCACTTTTGAATAGCGGACAACGATATAAGACCTTTTTCGCATATTCACATGTTAGGAGAACTACATTTAGCACTTTTGAATAGCGGAGCTAACAAAACTTGCCCAAAGTATTCTCTTACAAGGTATTTTAAAGCAGAAAGAAAACAATGGTAGGTAGTTGTGAGGGTACGCTTATACGGCAAACAACCAAATCACTGTTAAGATTTTTGAATAAAATTAAATCGATAAAATAAGTCGATAATCACTTGATGTCGATCGAATTGCTCTTTTGCGATCAAGTTCTCCAGAACTCTCTCTAGAGAACCGAGTGCCATCCGAAGGCCCAACACGTGCGAAATACTCCAAAATAGCACAGTGATAACAGAGTAAAGGCAATGGCACAGCAGCGGAGGATTGGCAGCCGTAGTTGTTTATATAAATTCGCAATTCGTGTGTGAAAATCCGGGTAAGCAGGCCGAAATATAGCCGCGCTGGATAATAATACAAGTTTTTTTTTTTTTATTCTTTATTTATCACGAACAATAATATACAATAAATTACACAAAGTTTAGGAACTGCGACGGGGCAAGAGCCCGCATTATGCGGTACGGCCGTAAGGCATTGCTTCGCACAACGGGAAGCTCCGCTCCTTCCTCCTCCTCTCCAGGGACCTCAGCGACTTCATGATCCTGGCCGAATACTCAGCCACCGCGTCCCATGTTCTTGGATCCGCTAACATCAGCAGCACCAGCATATCCACGCCTATGGCCGCCCCTGCTTTCTCCTCCAGCGTCGTCCTGTCCTCCTGGCCGACACTCAAAGAAGACGTGGTGCGCGTCCTCAGGGATCCCTGCTCCGCACTCTGGGCACCCTTCTTCCTCGTCATGGCCGAACCTCTTCAGGTAGCTGCGAAAGCACCCATGCCCGCTGAGCACCTGTGTTAGGTGGAAGTCATCCTGGCCGTGCTTCCTCGTCATCCAGCCCTCTATGTTTGGGCCTGTGGGTCCATCGTCCTTTGGAGGAGGCGTCCCACCTGGTCTGCCAGCTCTCGTAGCTCCTTTTCCTGGCGGCGTTTATGCGCTCGGTCTTTCCGACCCCTTCCGACGCATGGTTGCCACGCAGCTCGGCCTTTTCACGAACCAACTCCTGCAGTGGGACTAGCCCGGCTATGACTAGCACTGCATCGCCCGAGATGGTCCGGAAAGCGCACGCCACTCGGATCGCGCATAGCCTGTCGCGGACCCGACTCCCCGCATGTACGACTTCTTCTCGGCCGCCCCCGCCCACACCGGCGCAGCGTAGAGCAATTGGGAGGTGACGACGCTGGCCAGCAGCTTCCTGGTGGTCTGCTTGGGTCCTCACACGTTCGGCAACATGCGGGAGAGCGCTCCTGCAGGCCTTCTGCTGGGCATACTCCAGGTGCTCCATGAATGACAGCCGAGTGTCAAGGAGAACGCCGAGGTATTTGATAGCTCTCTGCGAGGCTATCACGGCTCTACCAACGCGGATTTCCGCCGTTTCCACCGCTTTCCGGCTGGAATAAAAACGCTCAAGTTGCATTTCAGGAAATTAAGTCTAGGCTGTGCTCAGCTCCGGTACTGACGCATCCTAATTATACAAAAGCGTTTACAGTGCGTTGCTTCTCTCCATGGAGTGGGAGCCGTTTTATCGCAGGGCGACGAATCGGGGAAAAAAAAATTAAATAAGGCGCAACGAAATTACACAGTAACAGAACTCGAATGCCTTACTGTCTTCGATGGTTGATGAACCAATCCGACATCAGTGGCCGATTGACAAGGTGGGCCATTAAGCTCTATAGAGCTGACATAGAGCATCGAAAAGGAAGCGAAAACGTAGTTCCCGACGCATTATCGAGATCTGTTGAGGACGAAGATCCCATCAACGAAATTGAATTCGGAACACTGCCCGGAATTGATTTAAAATCCAATGCTTTTCAATCCGGACTTTCAAGTAATTGACAACTATTTCTACCATCGTTCAGGTTTTTCAGCTTCAGAACACCGAGATGAGGAATGGAAATTATTTTTCCCATCTGAACTTCGGAATGAGGTTATGCTCCAATCACGACCAATCATCATCAGTTCATTGCGGAGTCGAAAAATTTTTGGAAAGAATTCGACTTAGCTTCTACTGGCCACGTATGGCTAAAATCGTGCGTGAATATATAGGCTGATGTGCATTATGTCTGACTTCAAAACATCCGACTGTTGTCCTCAAACCGCCAATGGGAAGACAAGCGACAAGCGAAAGACCCTTTCAGCGGCTTTACGTCGATTTTATGGGACCATTTCAACGTACCAAAAAAATGATGGTATCTTTATCGTACTGGAACACTTTGTAAAGTTTACCTTTCTTAAACCTGTTTGAAAATTTACTTCAAATATTATCATCGAGTACCTAAGAGATTAAGTATTTTCTTGCTACGGAGTTCCAGGAATCATTGTCAGCGACAATGGAACGCAATTTAAAAGTCACGATTTTGAGAAATTTCTTTGTATATTTGGTATTAAGCATTCTTGTACGGGTGCCTACGCTCCCCAATAAAATGCTGCCGAACGAGTGAATCGCTCTATCAATGCCGCACCTTGTTTATATGTGCGAAAAGATCAGAGAGAATGGGACATCTTCCTTGGCGCAATTAATTGTGCCTTACGGAACTCCATACATAAGTCACTGGGAGAAGTTCCTTATTTTGTTGTGTTTGGACAACACATGATTACCCACGGCGAAGACTACAAGCTGCTCAAAAGCTTGGATTTACTAGCCAAAAGCAAGGCCAGAGTAACTCGTGAAGATGAATTTTCGCGAATTAGATCAGCCATAGGCAAGAATTTTGAGAAGGCATACACAAGAAATCAGCGAGCCTACAACTTGAGAGCAAGGCTGCGTTCCTTCGAAATTGGCGAGGAAGTTATTAAACGAAATTTTCAACTCAGTAATTTAGCTTCGCACTTTAACGCTAAACTAGCACCAGTAGGAATTAAGGCTAGAACCAAACAAAAAATAGGTCAAACATTATATAAATTAGAAGATTTAAATGGTAAAGAACAGGGAAACTTATTTGGAAAGCCTAACTATTACCACCCTTTTTCAGTTTCGATCTATACTGCGGCAGTAAAGATCAAACCTGTGGTGAGAGGGTGAAGGGTAAAAACTGCCAAGGAAAGGGCAACAGAGGTCGTGATTTAAAGTAACGGGGTAAGAATCAGGTAAAATGGTGAAACAAATTTGATAACTGTGCGCCGCCGTTGTATTTACCGCCCTCGGCTGCTGCGACGCGCGTCTATACCGTGTATTTTGGAGATTGGCAAATGGCAGAAGGTCATTCACCTTACCGGATCAACTTCCAGAAAATACCAACGAATATCGTCGGGAAATAATTTGATTTTACACTGATTTTGCACTGCACATCCGTGTAGTTACCCGCACACCTAATCATATATTCACATATATTATCGGATTGTATATCCATAATCTTAGTTTTATTTTTAGAGAGATTTTACTAATACTTTAATTTTGTTTTCATGTATTGCTGAGGATTTTGGCTTTTCATATTTGTTCTAACTTTTTGCCCTTATCAGCCAAAGTCACCGCGATCTCTACGGGCCCGTCGACGTCAATGAACTTGGTCTTAAGTACGGCATAGCCGATACCTAGTATATATGAGAAGCCACTGTCAGCAGATATTAAGCGCCTTTAGGATCCGTATTGTTATTTTCTAACATTTAACTATTAATATAAATATCACGTATGGATCTAAATAGCTTTGAATATGTATGTATAATCCTAGAATTACGTGAACATTATATTTGGAGTCTAAAATTTATTGAATTATTAGGAAATTGAAATCATGAATGCGTATCTTTAGGCACCTTAAGTTATCAGCACCTCGTATGTGTTCAAAGCAATAGAAGGCTGAGATAAATTCCACCTCATTTCTCATACTAAATTTGTTTATGTCGTTAAAAACGGGTTTCCCAATTTCCTCCCTATACTCTGTCTACAAATAATTCGAATTTGGCGCCCAAACGTAGAGCCGATTAGATTTTAAACTAACCTCATAGAACAAATACAAATGGATAAAATGTATTGGTTTCAACACCCTAGCTACCGTCCGTTACACCCTCATACTGATGTTCGACTTTGTTCCGGGCGCGGATCGTCAAACTTCAGAGTGTTTAAACGACCGCGCGAACTGCAAGAGTGTTGATCGCCAATATCGCCTCGAATTGTCGTACACGGTAACTAGCGGCAAAAAATGTATATCACGGTGGGCTTATATGTGTGAAATTTTTTTTTAGTTTTTAGAATCAACTAAAACTAATATATAAGTTAACAGTGCAGTTACCTCCCCAGCCCTTATCACCCATACGATGAGCTAAACTGCACACGCGCATCCGGTTACAGCCCCACGTTCTCACGGACAGCACAGCAACAGCCCGCTGAGACAGCGGTCCGATATCTGCTGCCCTGTTACCCGACATCAGCAAATTTGGGGCCAGCGACGTAGCGACATAACACAGCGGCCAAGAATTGCAATGCCCGCAATTCGGCCGCTAAGTGCAACGCCGCTGCCAACGTCGGCGCAAGCTCTGCCGGCGAGCAGAGGCTTGCCTTAGAATGGAACCAGCAGAAGGCGGCAATTCAAATTGGACTGGCGAGAGCGATAAATCGTGACACTTTAGCTATTTGAACCTTGACACCTACGCTTTTTAAGAGAAGGAAGAGGAGAATGAAAAAATGTTCGTGAAGTTGGGAGACATAGTGGAAAAATTACAAAAAAGTGGGAAAGTGAGAAAATTAAAAAAAAAATATATATATATATAAAAAATAAGAAAGTGGAGAAAATAAAAAAAATACGTAAACATTAAAACACAATCGATTCCTCTACCATAAAATTATATACAAAAATCTTAACTTGAAAAATCTCCTTTTTTAAGACAAGTAACTGACTCGCTACAGTTATCTGCTAACATATCACATTTACGGGCCGGAAGTGTTCCAATAAAATAATAAAAGTAACATCACGAGCGTATTTTAAATAAGATTAAACGATAGAAGTGACGAACCCGCTGCGGTGAAGTTTTTTTTAATTCACGAGCTCAAAAAAGTTGCATTAAAAAAAAAGAAGTGACACCCCCGCCGCGGTGATTTTTTTAAATCACATACGCTAATTATGCGTCACAGAAAATATAACGATTAAATAAACGACAACCGCTGCGGTAACTTGTTTACGAGCGGCCCCTGCATAAAGAATAAATTTATAACAAAAAAATGGTAGTGGTAGCTTACTAGATACGCTCAGTGTAACCAACACTGTAAGGGCCGCCTAGTGAGCTGTGTTTTTAACCGTACCTTAGTAGGCAGTAAGCTAAAGGGGATTAATACGGCCCACCGTGCCTATAGCCTTCTAAAATGGAATCAAAAAAAAGAAGAAGAAAAAATTATTATGAAATATATTGACGAAAAAATTATTCCCCACACACATCGAACTTCCCAACTGTTTCAAATTGGTTATTTTAAACGTCACTAAAATCATTTCTTTTATGTTTAGAATCTGCACGTTGTAAGTGACGGGACCAACACTTGAACCAACATTAAATTGAATACGCAAATCCACACGAATATACAACCTACCACACAAAGAAAAAACGGAATACTGGTGAGTGAAACGTTTTCAAGCAACGTAAAATATAAAACAATAGTAAAACTAATAACTAATCAAAACCTGGGCCTTAACAGTCGCTCTGCCCCCTGATAGTAAAAGCCTACTCAAGTTTCGCCTGTGTTAATTAACCTTAAAATGCAGGAAAAGAAAGAGGACCTGACGAAGTTTGAGGGAAACTTGACAGCATTGCTTGGCCAGATGGCCTGTGTTAAGGAGGATATAAAAAGGTTACGGATAAGGTAGTCGAGTTAGAGGTCGCCCGCGAGCTCCGAATTCGAATTAAAGGAGATTGCAAAGCTGTCGGACTGCGTCAAGAAGCTAAACGTTTTTGAGGGCGAATTTAGTGGTTATGATTCTCGGATCGGCAGAGCCGAGGCCATCTTAAGGGATTACCAAATAATCAGGGGCCGACCCCTTTACCGATCTATAGTCCTTGGAATAAGGCAAAAAATAAGGGGTAATGCCGAAACAACACTTATTTCTTACAACGTCCCGGATGACGATTGGTTAGAGATTAAACGAATCCTCACCCTTCATTACGCCTTACCTCGAAGAATCACGTAAAATATGCCAACAACACCCAGTCGCACCTACCCTATCACCACAAATATTCTTGGGAAGCGCAGACAACTTATCCTACATCCGAAAAAACCAAAGCCCTGGGTTATGTTGTACCCCCAGATGGGATCCGCGCCAATGAAAAAAAAAGGTTAAAGCCATAAAATATATGCAAACATCATCGAATGTGAAACAACTTAAAAGTTTCTTGGGAAACCTACGAACTAGGGGGAACTAGAGCATGATAATGTCAAGGCATCACAATCGAGAAGAATCCCAATTGTGCTCGATTAAGAGGGGTCGAAAGCCATTGAAAACTTAAAAACTATTCTTGCTTCCCAGACTTTAACAAAACACTCCATCTAACCACTGATGCCTCAAATTACGCCATCGGGGGTTTTCTCTCTCAGAATGTCAACGTAAAGACCGGCCTATTGCCTACATTTCTGCCTACATTTTTTAAATTCGCCAAACTTTTTCCAAAACTTTTCCAAACTTTCGTCAATACAACTACGTGGGAGATAGCCTGAAGTGCTGCATTACTTCACCGCACCTAAAACCATAGTACTACTTTGCCCTACTACTACTATGTCCACAACACAACACAACTAAACTACCTACAATCTTTAGGAATCGCCGTATAGTACACGCCAACCCAGAAAAGCCAGGTAAATGGTCAGATAGAAAGATTCCACTCGCCCTTTCTCGAAATTTATAGGTGCCTGAAAGAGGACAACCCAAATCTTAAGGTTATTGAACTGTTTGTTATAGCCGTAGACAGATACCACAACTCTGTTCATTCGGTCACGAACCGTAAACCGGTCGATATTTTTTTCGACCGAACCTCTCGAATAAATTATCAAGTCCTCACGAACCACCCAAGAGGATATAAGGGGGTTACTACAAGATATATATACAAAAATATAAAAAAGCCTATCGTTTATAATCACGGCGAGACTGTTTATGCCGCCATTAAAGAAATTAAAAGTAAGGATAAGCACCGCTTCAAACCCGAAGAGGTACAGGAGGACCATAGAGTAACTGCTAAGACTAAATCAGGGAAACTTTTGCATAAATGTCACCTTAAAAAATAATACCATATGCCCTGAAAACGTTTTACATCCATATTAACACAAATAGAATAAGAGCAAAAGACTCACACAAAATTAGAACAATAAGTAACAAAATCGAATCGCTGTTGAGCCATTATCTGGGAAGGGCTACAGATGGGATTACTAAAATGACCACGACACACCGTAGGCCACGTTCAATCGACTAGTTGGGTCACTGATGTCGCCCGATGCCTCGGACTGGAACTCGATCCTTCAATCACAGGATAACATGGTCCGGAACAATAACAATAAAAATACGAGGCTTCTCGGCGCAACGCATGACGCGTTGCAGAAACTAGACGACGTAATGGCAAGAGTGAATGCCTTCGACGGAGACGTTCATGTCGCCACGGTACTGATGCACAAGGCCATGATCCTCGTGAACCTGGTCGATGAAATCACGAGGGCCTGCCAACTAGCAAAGACATCGGTGGTAAACAGAGACAAGTGAGACCGTGAGCATCGGGAATATGTCATACAGCAGCTATATGTCAACGCACGTGTTGACCATGCCGGCTGTTTTAACCAATGTATTGTAATGTATGTAAAGTTCCCATAAAATGTGCCACGAGGCGACTGGGTCAACTAGGATGATATTATATTAGTCTATTTTGCACTCTAGTTTGATTACTGCTTTTAAATTATATTTTAAATTAATAAATGATCATTTAGCTATAGCAAATAATATACTTCAGCCAAACAATTAAGAAAGTTCCGGTTTGGTGTGATCGACTAGCTAGACCAGCAGCTACCAGCAGAATCAGTGAAGCAACAATTCCATGGTCGACCCCATAGGGCAAAAAAAAAAAAAAACATAATAATAATAAATTATCGCTAAAAATGTGGCAACAATGCCCCATAATAGCTCAAACGTTTTTGTTCAGCTGTTATTTTTGTTTTGTTCCAGCTGTCCTCTTTAAGAATAATTGTAAAACACAGAGCAAAACACTTTCTGTGAGGAAAACACTGAAAACACACCGTGAAGCTTTGAAATAAAAACTAAGACTATTTTAAAAAAGATCAGACAAGCAATTAAAGTATTAAATATTGTAAATAAAGGTATTTACTATCGTATTTAATTATATTCATATACTCAGCAAGCAGTGTTTTTTTTAATACTGAATGTAATATTTGCCAAATTGTACATCAACTTTATATATCCACTTAAATTCCACTTAGACTTTAAGTTGTAAAGATAAATGAAGTTAACAAACAAACTTTTATTATTATTAATTATTTTATTAAAACATTAACCAATATCTACAGGTTGCTTAGAGTAAATTTCAGGTGCTAATTTTGAATCTTCTCTTACGAGACTAAAAAAAAGTGTTAAAATCTTAAAGTACTACATTATTCTAACAGTTTCTTAACCTATATTTATATTAGGAAGTCCTAATTAATGTCGCTGGATGAAAAGGTCGTTACGACGTAGGCGGTAACGGCTACATACCAACGTTAATGCTCTAGCTAGGTGATTTGGGTGGATTGACAGCTTTGTGTATTAATTTTCCTTTTGCTGCGCTATTACATCTCGGACGGGGAGTATATTCAAGCCTCTCTGAATGTTTCCATTATTGCACCTCACAGCCAATATCGTTTTATAAAAGTAAGACCTCAAGAGTTTATGCGTGTTATTAGGAAGCATTGTTTTGATTTTATGCATTACGCCGTCAAACCATGCTCTGTCGAGTGCTTGAAAGACGTCCAGAAACACCGCAGTGCAGTATTCCCTATTTTCGAATGCACTTCGGATTTCTGATGTCATGCGGTTCACCTGTTCGATACTTCCCTGTTTTTCGCGAAAGCCGAATTGATGTGCTGGGATACTGTTGTGCCTTCAAAGGTATGGTATGATTCGGGTTAGGAGGCATTTTTCGAAGAGTTTTGATAGACACGAAAGTAAACTTATTGGTCTGTATGAGAAGGTGAGCGTGTAGTCTTTTCCAGGTTTTGGTATCATTATGATGATTGACTTTTTCCATCTCTTAGGGAAGCAGCTCAGTCTTGTCATCGCGTTGAACAGCTGGCATATGGTACCAACAGCGCATAGAGGGAGTTCAATGAGCATTTTAGGAGTTATTAGATCGCAGCCTGCAGACTTTATCGGTTGTAGCTGCTCTTTTATAATTTTTACGACTTCGCATGCACGAAATACAATTGGATCGGCAATGTGAAAGTCGTCTTCTGTTTGCGACCTTATATTACTCACGTTTGTTGCTGGATTTGGCTGGAACACATTTTGAAGGTGGGCAGCGAATGTGTCGGCTCTGTCTTTGTCGCTTCGGGCCCAGCAACCTGCAGGGGTCCTTATTGGCGTAACCGTTATTGTTGGAGGGCTCAGTGTTGAGTGGGCTTTCCATAGTGGCAATTTTGGACTGGATGAAGATAGTTTCTCTATGTAGCACTGTTGGGATCTGTCTTCTTCTTGTCGGAGTGCATTGGTGAGTCGACGGGAAGCTTCCTTGAACTGTTGCTTTGCAGATGGTGATCGATGTAATTGACAATAGCTGCTTATTGCTGCATTCGTGTGCTTTGTGTTATGTGTTATGTTTTGCATTCGTGGTGTTGCGATTCGAGCCGCTGAACCCAAAACTGACTCTAGCATTCTTACGGTTCTGTTGATGTCATCTTCGCCGGTTAGCTGCGGTGCATGTGCGAATGTGCGAACTTACGTATTTTTTTAATTCGAGCCAGTTTGTGCTGTTAGAGGTTAGCATGACGGTGTTTTCATTACTAACTGGCTGTTGGTTTAGGCTAAAGAGTACAGGCGAGTGGTCTGATGATAGATCCGAGAGAGGACTGGCGCTAATCAGATTTCGTGGGATGTTTTTTGTAACTGCGAAGTCAATAAAATCTGGCAGTTTTCTGGGGTCACTTGGCCAGTGTGTAGGTTAACCAGGGGAAAAGCAGTCGAGCTTATTGCTAGGTTTTATAATTGCGTAATACAGTTGCCTACCTTTCGTCGTCACGAGGCGAGATCCCCAGTGCGTATGCTTGGCGTTATAGTCTCCTGCTGCTATAAAGTAGTTGCCTAGTGAGTTGAAGTAGGCGATAAATTGGGCTTCGGATATGGTGAATCGAGGAGGACAGTATACCGCTGCTAGAGCTAGAGCTAGATTGTGGCAACCCAACTGAATGTTGATAGATGTGGCTTGCAGGTAGTCAGTAGCAAACGTGTTGTGAAAGTGGTGCTTGATGCGGTTTTTGATAAAGATTCCAGTGAATCCATTGGCCTTTCCATCAGGATGATTAGTATTATAAAACATATACCCTCGGATTTGAAAATTGTATTTGTTGGTAAGGTGGGTTTCTGCAAGTAGCATTACGTCGATTTCATTGTCGTTCATAAATTGTGCTAGCTCAAGTTTGTGCCGTGAAACGCCGTTGGCATTCCACAGTGCAATGCGCAGGGAAGCCATTGATTATTTTGATAGGGTGCTTTTAGTGCCTGTTCAACTTCTTACATCTGGTTTGATTCCTTTTATGACGACTTGTTGACCTTTACTACTTTTTAGCTGGTAGGTATAGTAGTTCTTCTTCTTGGCGTCAAGGAGTTCCGTCAATTTTCTATAGCTTTCTTCGCTTTTGACTTGGACCTTTGTTTCATGTATGTCTCCTTTAGTCAAGGGGATTACGTGGAAGCTATCTTTGCCAATCAGCTCGATTATTATGTTAACCAGTTTGTTGGAGTTTTTCTCACGAATATAAAGCGGAGGGGGCTTCGCTATCTTTTTGTCGTTATCAATGACTGAAGAAGGGGTTTCGTCAGATGTTTACTGTTTTCCGTGTTAGAGTTTTGCACAGTTCCTTGGCTTGATGAGGCCCGATTTATTTTTGCGACGTTTCCCATTTTTGTATCTTGTGGACTTAGTTTTCTTTTAATGTTTACGTAGCGATTCATGCCAGTCTGTATGGTGTAGCCCAGCTTTTAAGTGGGGCGTTAGTCGATGCTGTGCAGTTGGTAAGTCAGGTAGAACAGCAGCAGGTAGAACGATCGACGGACATACAGACGAAACTGATGTAGTTGTTGTTGTCATTGCATTTACAGTTACTAATGTCGTCACTGTGCTGGTAACCGCGGCCAGGCATGTAGGCAGTTGGGTCGAGGCAAGGCAGGGAAGAGGGGGAGCGCACTTATCTCTTACCCCGCTTTGCACCGTCGCTGACATTGACGGAGAGAGAGAGCGCGCCCTTTCGTTTTGCATAGGTTTGAGTTCGTTGTACGGTGTCGGGGTTAACGATCGTGGTAGAGCAGAATCTTTTGTTGTTGCTGCTTCGGCTACGACTGGCGATACGAAAGAGAAGTATGCATTGCTCTTTCGCAGCGACAGCCGACGCTCGTCTTGGTTACGTCGACACTGAGCCCAAACTTCGTTTGGAAAATCATATCCCTTATTTCCCTATATATATCCCTCCCTTACATATCCCTATTAACCACAAAATCATAAACACAATTAAAATAATTCCTTATCCCGATTATAATGAATATCAGTTAGACTATTCAGATCAACAATCATATTTTGAAAATGAGAATAAAATTTATAATCAAGATAATAATGAAATGAATGTATTAAAAATATAATTATGCGCAAGAATCCAATTTGTAATTTTATACAAACTCCCTCAAAGAAATGATCCAATATGTTGAACCAAATATAATACTTACTTGGAATCTAACTGAAACTACTATCACACAAAATTGTCAAAAATTACATGTCTTGAGTACTCATTTGTAAAGGAACCACAATGTTTAAGTAGTTCTCATAAATCTCGGACAAATCGGACGTTAAGTTATCTACAATAGTGCGCTCGACATTTCCCCCTGTCTTAGTTACAAACTTAACGAGCCTCGAATCAAATGCACACTTTATGTAGTATGCAAATGCTATAGGCACATGCTTATTATCTAATCGTGTTCTCTCACTTACATCTATCGTTGTTAATTCAGTAAAGTCCAGCGTGATGTTGTTGGTGTTGATTATTAGAGAAGATTTGCCTACTCCATATCCATTGCATCGTTCTCCTTTGTTCCTTGGGTTAACGGCGGATATTATCGCCCACTTAGAGCAGAAGCCATCGTTGTTCTTTACATTTATAGGAGCTCCTTTTAATGGAACATATTGTAGCATATTTAACTCCACCCTCAATATGCGAGTTTAATGACAATCGAATGGGAATCATACAGTTCTTCTAAATTAGTTGCAATCGTAACCACCCTCTTCTTATTATGGAAGGGATTTCATTTCGAATTGAGTTTCATGCTCTTTTACCAGCATGTACTCGGCAAACAGCTCAAATTTAGTTTTCAGGCCGTATGAGTGGCTATTACTCTTTCATTATAAAGGAGCAGCGCTAGGCCACTTCATTCAGGAATTCATCTGGAAACCTGAGAGCTGCTCCCTCATGTTTTGAAGGATACGTCTAACTTTTCCATCGACGGGGCGGAAGGCGAAGTATTTGTGCTGCTCGGTGCGGACATGGTGATTCCAATGCACGTTTGAGGGAAGTTATTGGCAGCAGGAGTTGCAGAAAACTGCATTCATATTCATGGTGTAGTTGGCGTTGATAGAATTCATGTTGATAAAGATGATGAAGATGAAAATGTGTTTTTGGTTTTTTTGCGTTTGATTAATAACTGATTGCACAATAACAATCATTCGTCTATTCTCTTCCAAAGTGAACGGTCGTGTTTTTTTTGCGCTCTCGATTTTGCCACTAATCTTTTCTTTAAACCGCCGAGTTTTATTTAAATCCTCTATCTTAAATTTATTAAAGTTCCCGTTCACTTCGCGTGTGCATGCAGCTTTCTGTTTTGGGTATTTATTGTATTTATTTAATCCAACTTAGTTGTGCTGCCTTTGTTTGTTTTGTTTTGCATCTTTTGCATTTCTTTTTGTGCTTCTCTTGTTTAGCCGTTAATTGCGTTGTCGCGACAGCAGCTAGCCTCTCTGAAGCTCACTCCCACGCTCTCTTTTTCACTGCACGCAGCCGCTCTCTTGCCCTCTTTCCCTCTCTCTCTCTCTCTCCCTATCACTCGTTGCACTCGTTTTGGTACAGTGGTACTTAGCTAAAATGTCCTGTGATACTGTCTGCTTCGCAAAACAATGCAAGAAACCAATTGCTATTGGCGATCTTACAATCGGATGTTGGCTTTGTAACAACATTGTGCACGCCAAGTGCATTGGTTGTACGGCCCGGACGGTTGACGATATGTCAAAAAATATTGGTTTACGCTACTGCTGTGAGACTTGTCGCGATGTTGAAAGGGAAATGCGGTCTTTCATGCGGCAAACCAGAAGCGGTTTTATGGAGCTATTTAGTAGTTTTCGTAAAACGAACGATGTGCTCGTAGCGCTGGACGCTCAATTTAATGGCCTTAAGCTATTAAATGAGTCTCCTAAGCGCAAAAAAACCGCGGTTGGCGTG
The DNA here is from genome assembly GCA_008042475.1 of Drosophila kanapiae. Taxonomy (NCBI): domain Eukaryota; kingdom Metazoa; phylum Arthropoda; class Insecta; order Diptera; family Drosophilidae; genus Drosophila; species Drosophila kanapiae. Next base: position 19,566 of record VNJM01003637.1, read on the forward strand.
CCGCAGGCAGGCAGATCCCTACAGCTCCCCGTAAGTCAACCGCAGACTCCCTCGGCAACGCCCTCAGTCTCAGTGACGAACTCAATGACGCTGAGATCGGGGGCGAAAAAAGATTCGGTATCCGAATGTGTCGCGGGAGGGGGTGCGACCCCAGTAATTTCCGTGTTGTCCGCTGAGGGGTCACAATTAACGACCCCGCAGAACCTAGTAACGAAAACTCCCCAGGGTGACAGGTCCGGACCACCGGCTCCAGCTGGCAACATAGACAATCAGTCTGTGATGCCAAAATCACTCATTGTAGTACCCCCTACGAAACATATATTTGTTTCGCGGCTTTCCCCTGATCAAACATCTGATGATGTTATTGCCTATATTAACAACCGAGTCGATCTAGCCATTTCCTTTTGTCCGTCTATCCCCCCGTCCCTTAATACGCAAACAAGTCTCACAGTTTTAGGGCTATATGAATGTCTTTTTTTACTGCAGGGTAGTATATTTGTCGGAAGTGGTGAGATCGGGTCACCATATCTGTCTCTTACAGCGAAAAATAATAAAACCATTGTCTTTTTCCAACAAAATCCATCTACTCTCAAAAAAAGTAACTTTTAATGATTGAATTAACAAACTATTTCTCAAAATTCAACATTGCCTTACGAAAAAAAAAAATGTAATTTGGTAACTGCTGCAAATATAATAAACAAGACTTTTGGAATACCTTGTATAACAGGGTAGGATTATAACACGTAATCCCCAAAAAGGTGCAAAGCTAATAGGTTTAAAATAAAAGAAAAGCAAAAGTTAGCAGAGAATAAACAAATGAAATGAAAAAAAATGCATTTCAAAGATAATTGTCGATTTCAACAAATTATATTCGATAGAAACACAATTTTAACTGATTATGACAACAGGCATTCGGTTGGTTTTATGCCCTTATAATACCCCGAAAGGGAGTTCACAACCCTTCAAGGACGTGTTCTAAAATACCCTTTAATTCGGTTTTCAGACACTTAAGCCAATGGACTTTCGCTTGGTATTGGACCCTTATCTCACCCAGAAAGGGAGTTTACCCTCCAACAATCAGGTATGTTGGGCAGCACTTCTATACTGTGTTATTTATTCATAGATGTATTTTCTTCAAAGCTAGTTTTTAGTCACTTTATGAGGTTATTGCACTTTTGAATGCTTATTTTTATTTGTGGCATTTGTGGCTTTTCTTCTACAATAAAAAAATCGAGAATCCTATAAGGGAACTCCAACAAGTGTCCTTGAGACATATTACTTATATCTCCCGAATTCAACTGGACGAAGACAATTCAAGCGGATGTGCTTTCAATGGGTTTTGTGATCCTTTTTCAACAAGAATAACAAGCACATGTAATACTCTCATTCTGGCCTTGATTAAAAGATAGCTTAGAGTCTCTCTAATGGTAATCCCATATACTTGAATGGCTATTGAAGTGGGATCTGTATAACCACTGACTTGTAAAACTAAAAGAGAGTTCACTGTCCACAATCACACGTTTTCTTCATCCGATTAGGTTATCAAACTTGCACTTGAACTGGTTATCTTACTGTCGTATGTAACATTTGTGGCTCTTGCTCTGAATTTCTTGACCAGGCAGTACTGCAAGGTGATCATCAAAGTGGCAATAGTCAGAAAAACTGAGAAAGCTATGATGGGAATCACATAATCCTGCATGGCGAATGTTATTTGTTTCGAATAGATCGCGTGCTACCACACTGACACCACGAATGCGACTGATTAAAACCTTTTGGCCGTTAAATAAATAGAAAGCGTTATCGCCCCGAAAAGGGAGATCACTGATTAGTTAATATATAAATTACACTGAAATTTCTACAGTCTCATGTGTAGCACTCCTGGCCCACCTTTTGGCCTTTCTATTTTAACTGATCATCAAACCGAGCAAACAAGCGAACATCAACTATCACAACATTGTTCGATGAAAAGAGCTTATTGCTAAGACTAACCACAGGCTATTGACTGTTTTATAAATAACAAAGTGTGTTATAAAGTTTTATCGCCTTGATAAAGGAACAATACCATCGACCACACACACACACCTGCACCCTTGGTTAAAGCCGCTCTTTTTGTGCGTCCTCGTGTTAGGAAGACCGCTGCGGAGGTCATGAAGAAGACGGAGAAGGTGAAGAAGAGTATCCAGTAGATGCCGGAATCATCCATGATTTCTCGATACTGACCGAGTAAGCGGCGCACAAAGACTAAACAGAAGCGTAGAACTAAAGTCGACGACGTCGAATTGGCAATCGAGAAATGTGCCCCGTAATACACGAAAGAAAAGGGCAATCGCACTCTCATAAAGATAGCACTTATCAGTGATAACACCACCACACCCCATAACTTACTTGGATCGCTGAGAGAACCACGACGCTTCCAATATAGTGCAACCAGTCCCGCAAAGCCGATAAATGCCAGCATAAACAATTTAATGCCGATGCGAACGATCAAGTAGAGAAACGAAGCCTGCGACTGGTATCCCGAGATCACCACAGTTTGGTTGCTGTTCATGATTTACTCTTTACTGAAAGTGGAAGTCCTCCGAGGTTCGGACAAGAATTAGGGCATAAAGCACTACTAGGACCACTAAAAGCGACAGGATACCCACCTCGAGGAGTAGAAACGTCCAGATGAAGTGCTGTTGCTCCGAGATATGCTCGATAACATCCCAAATGGTGGCATTCATTCTGGAGAATCAGCCGAGACTTCACTAACATGATTGTGCTTTTCGTAATCCATTTACCGGATGACCCAGCAATTTAGAATTTACGTCACCCCATTTATCCTGTCCATGGGCCATTAGTTAATTGGTAATATCCACTAATTGATTGGCGTTAGGGCATTAAGCCTTCGCGCATTAGCAAATGTAATCACTGTCAGTTTTATCAGTATATTGCACAAATATAATAACAAAAAAGGTGCCAGTCATTCCTCACTCCATATATATAACTCCTAGACCTCATAATACCAAGATAGGACCGCCACACGGGGTATATTATGAGAAGTATTTCACCACAGGGGTGGATTTAGTTCCCGGAATATTCTAAAAATATTCTTTAGATATTGGATACCAACTAAGAGTCAAAGATAATTGGTTTATAATTGTTTGTGTACTGATAAGGAGATGATTCAAACTTGAGCAAGTTAATTAAAGATTTTTATTAAGCTATTCATGTAATAAAAACCAAATAATTAAGGACGTCAAATATCCCTTCTTTCCTCTACCTTAAGAAATCCCCCTTTGATTCGGATTCCAGACAGATTGAGATGGCAAATCCAAATAACAGAAATTCACGTTTAACTGATAAACTAAAATCACGTCGTATCTTTAGACAATGACTTGAATATTTCATCCATAAATAAACCTTGCCGATAGGCAGCCAAAGAAAGAAATATATCATGGGTAATACCCATAATAATCATAATAAACACTCATTTTACAAGACCGAGTTCATAAATCTAACCCAGAAGCTCTCGATGACGGCAAATAAAGCAAAGAAAACAGGTTCGGTGGAAATAATAGATGCAGTTGCCGCTATCAGGTGGCTTAAGCTTTTTTCCCTCGCTGGGCTTAGCTTTATTTACATGGAAAATATTCCGGAGGAACAAATGAGAAGTGATTCAAGGTGGATCAAGTTCCGAGATAGTCCCATGATATGGTATGACTCATAAGAGGCATACGTGACACTTGCACGCGGTTATCACTTAATCCGCAAAGCTAAAATTTTGATCGAGATAATCAAGGGGCAGATGGGAATCTTTTGGTTATATATATTCCAAGGAATACATATAACTGAACAACATATGTAGATCTATCATCATCATATTAACATTATGTAGATAAATGCCACTAAAGTAGCTGATTTTACAAACACACCGGGAGCCATAAAGATTGCCTAAGATTTAAAACTTATACTCACTATTTTTGTGGTTTTTTTCTTTTGCAGTTAAACAATTAGAGTTGTAGGCAGCCAGATGCAAAATAGAAGATGGAGTTAATATAGACATCTTACCATTCTTTGCAAAGCGGTTATCAACAGGTGCTTTAAAAGCAATAATGTGCCACCAATAATCTGAATACCTTGAAGGCAAAATAAAATTGTGCCAATAAATAGGCAAATCAAAAAATAAGGAATTTTCCCCATTTTAAAACATCTTTCGCAAAAACACTTTTCACCGCAACGAGCCCAAAAACGCAACTGATCAGTAATTTTGTATTCGCTCTGTTGTAGACTCGTTTTTATTCCGGGAAACCCCCAAGCTTGATGATTTGAATGAGATCACCAACCATACAGCATATAGAGTAATCATATCACGCAACGAAAATGGAACCAAAAATTTTTAGCGACAGGCCCCAGAGAGCCGGGTGCGACAGGCCCCGCAGCTTCGGCAATGCTCGGCACTTTTGCTCTCTCTCTCTTTACGCTACTGACCGAGTACAGAAGAGTAGAGCTAAAGACGACGACGTCGAATCGGCAATCGAGAAATGTGCACGAAAGAAAGGGGCAATCGCACTCTTATAAAGACAGAAGCTCTCGATGACGGCATCAAATAAAGCAAAGAAAGCGGGCTCGGTGGAAATAGTAGATGCAGTTGCCGCTATCAGGTGGCTTAAGCTTTTCCCCCACTGGGATTATCTTTATTTACAGGAACAAATGAGAAGTGATTCAAGGGGGATAAAGTTCCGAGATAGTCCCATGATTTGGTATGACTCATAAGAGGCATACGTGACACTTGCAGATAATCAAGGGGCAGATATATATTATTTTATTATTTGGGAGCATACTATACATATTTCCCTTTGATAATTTAGTTCCAGATTTACACAGCAAGAATGCTATGACTAAAAAATATATAGCCTAATATAAGGCTAAGGAAAAAAATGCCCGAAATTTCATCTTATATGGAAATTTAATAACAAATATAAGAAATTTATAACTGATAAGATACAAATTATTTACTCAATTTAATTAATATTTTTCTGGGTCATGGGAATCAGAAATACTTACAGCCTCGATTTTGCACTTATTTTCTTGCATTTAAAGACACTTAGCACGCTATTCAATCACAAATAGAAATCAACACAAAAAGCACGACAAATAAGTATTTCTTTAAAAGCAGATCCCCTGTGGTTCAAGGAATACCCAACTGAACAACATAGATCTATAGTCTTCATATGAACATTATGCAGATAAATGCCACTAAAGTTGCTGATTTTACAAACACAACGGGAGCCATAAAGATTGCCTAAAGATTGCCGTATACTCACTATTTTTGTGGTGTTTTTCTTTTGCAGTTAAACAATTACAGCACGAAACACAGGCGTAAAGAAGAATTAATACAATAATCACCGCGATCAAAATACAGACAGTTTTATTTTCCATAAAACGGTCCTCAAGTTCTGAATACGGAAAATTAGTCATTATTAAGACACAAGCGTTGCCAACAAGCTGCCAGAGCAAACTGACAAGCTGCTGACTCGAAAGATTATAGTTGTAGGCAGCCAGATGCAAAAATAGAAGATGGAGATAAGATAGACATCGTACCTTTATTTGCGCATTTCCAAAGGCTTTTCCACAGCTTCTCAAAAATTAATAATGTGCTGCCAAGAAACGCAAGAACCTCATGAGCAATGCACAATAAAACTGTACCAACAAATAGGCAAAAAAAAAATGTTGTAAATTTGACCATTTTGAAAGAAGATCTTTTGCACAACTACTCGACTTGAGGACAGAAAACTGAATAAGAATTTACTCGACTTCATCCCTGAAATAACTTTCGGCTACAAAGCTGAGCTGTCTAAATTATGAACAAACGATACTCGTAAGCAAAACGCTTGATGTCTCCCAGGAAAGTATCTTGAGATGCACAATAAAAAAAATCCGGCAGAAAACCACAGCTAAATAAACAAAGGAACGGAACGCCGATCTGGTTTCGAATTTAAAACTCAATCATTTCATTGAAAAAGAGATGTCCTCAGCTTATCTAACAGAATAAGAGAAATATCTTATTTAAAACATACCTTCTTCCTTTCTGCGCTTGCAACAACACTTCCAAAAACACACAACACAAATCCAAATAATGGCAAATCCAATTATAACAGCCTTATACGTCCTAAAGGGTATATCATACGCAATGGGATCCGGATCCCTTTCGTCGAAATGGTAAGGCATTGTCGATATCAGCAAATAAAACACTTTCCACCGCAACGAGCTCAAAAGCGCAACTGATCAGTAATTTTGTAAACGAGAGAATCGACAGCTCAGCAGCTCTCCCTATGCTGTAGACTCGTTTTTGTTATGGGAAAACCCCAAGCTTGCTGACTTGAATGAGATGGAATTCCTAAGTTTCATTACTCATATTACTCACTTGAATAGACCAGACGCTTAATGACGTGCGTTATGGCCACGCAGCAACGTAGGAGCAGGCCTACAGCTAGAATACCCATTATAATGAGCAAGAGCAAGGGAAATAGATAAACCTGAACACCCATTGAAATGAAGGAGGGGAACTCTTCGCACAACTGCTCGACTTGAGACCACAAAAACAAATGCTTATATCAGTAGCTAAATAAAAACAGGCTATTGTAATGGACAGAATTGGGAAACAAATGCTGATTTCAAGCGAATGCAAATATTGCCTTGGTATCAAGTTAAAGCTATCATATACGTGGACTTTGCTTTGAAGTTCCAGCCAAGAATCTTAAGTAAAAGCAACTTAAAGTCGTATTCAACCCTCTGTGGTGAAAAATTAATAATAAATATCTTTTGTGTTGTCTGATTAAGTAAATACTCAATACAAGCTCAACGCCACATCTGTTTTTGGCCTAATCTCTGGAACTCATTTAAAATTTAAAACGATTCCAATATTGGTGCAGCCTGCTTTTGGGCACTTTAAAATTATCTAAAGAAAGGTAGATTTCCTAGCTAGTATACGTTTTGTTTCCTACACAGCTCTTTTAATTAAAGAAAACTGTTTTATTACATTTAAGGCAAGTAATTACATAAAACTATTAACAACAACACATAGGTTTTATACATACAATGTTATATTAGGATACTTTATATTAACGTAATACAAACACTGCGGCTTTTTGACCAACAAAACACACAGGAACTGATACAAAGAAACTTGAAACAAGAACTTACTACACGAAAATTATAACAAATTCGCTTAAACACAGGACAGGAACGAATGTGAGGACTAGGACAGGACTCTTCTCCAGCTTGCTAGAGATACTAACTTGCTTCAATCACGCCTTTGTCTGCCAGCCGTTGATTCCTTTTGCGGATCGCCGAACGGATTGTGAGCACCAGGACTGCACAGAGGACCACAACGAATATGGAGCACAGGACGATCGTGGAGATCTCCAGATCCTTCTCGCCCGGAACATGCGGCATCGTTTCGGATTTACAACTATTTTATTTACAATTAACTAACTAACAGATTCGATTTGGCAGGCAGTCTTGTTTGGGGATTGTTCGACGGATATTGGGAGCTACGCCGATGCGTTCCTCGTGTTCATTGCGCAGACGTTGGACGATGAGTGCGAACTGGAGGAGACTCCTCGCCGACTTTTGTAAGAGGCCACTGACATACAGGTGCTCGGCGGATCCCTCTCCCCCGAAGGCAGTTCACAGCAGTGGGTTGAAATACCGATAAGATTAGCGCCCCCTTCGTTCGGTGACGCGCTGCCCCGTTTAATCGGCTTAAAGACGCCATATAGTCCTGATACCGGAGCCAAAAGCTAGCATAGAATCGGGGGGAACCATAAAAGTTCTCAAGTGGACATTGTATTTACAGCTTGAAACCTGCGTCAATAGTTCCCCGCATCAATCAAAAGAGAAATTCAGTTTCGATTTCCACCCGAAATTTATGACTTCTGGGGGATCCTCGCGAGCGATTACCCTTCACAATATTCCCACAAATCTGCGATCTGTACGGACGTCAGCAACAATCAAATAACTTAATTACACCTTATCGAAGCCAGCAGCTAGCCGGGGTAAACAAATAAAAGACGACAAGGAAAAGCACCGGGCAACATCGGCCTTCCTCCAGCCAGCTTTCCAGCAGAAACGAAGGAAATAAAAGTCTGTCTGTCTGAAGTACTCGGCCAACAAAGGCCCATTGTTTACAATTTCATATGGTACATATGTATATCGTTACAGAGGCAAGAACTGATGGACTACTTCAAGTAAAGGCATCCTCAAGGTGATTGAACTTAGAAGAGAAGTTTCTTTCAATAACTTCGGACAGGGTTTCTTATTTCAAATGAATAGGGAAAAGGGAATCAAATACTTAATTTAGTTTACTTGTACTAGTAAAAGCTCATTTAAAATGGTACGTAGGCTGTTTAAATAAGAGTGGGTCCCGAAGATTCCTTTTCCAAATGGAAACGAAATAACCTTTTAATCCAGCATTGTCCTATTCCGCTCTCACTTTAAGTACGGAAGCAGTTTTAACACTCTTGAAGCCGCTTTTCGAAAAGATCTTTTGTACAAGTATCCCCTTTCACTCTCTCTTAGACGCTCTGCCTGCAATGTACATGCAAATACAAAAGAGCGTTTTTTTGGCTACACTCTGAGAGAGCTACGATTTTCTCCCATCAAATAGAATAAATTAAGGGGAATTACAAGAGAAACATAAAACTAGAGATGCCGCTCTTTTAAGTTACTTTTGGTTTTGAAAGCAGAAACGAATACCTTTTTCTGACTATTCAACAAAGCTGAGCATAGTGTTGTTAACTATGAAATTGATTCGCTAAAGATTTTTAACTCTATGTATGCCAAATTTTGTTTCGTTTACCCTTTACATCGTCTTTCTGGAGACAACCAATTTTGTCGTCTTAAGTCTTTTGACGGGACCAATTTCTGAGCAAGTTAAAGCCTGAGCTGTTGTATAATATAAAATTAATTTTTATCGCTGTTGTAGAAAGGTGCTATTAAAAGGGAAAATTGGAGAGTTAACATCGGATACCATTTTTTTATGGTAGCAGCGTTTAGCGCAAGAACGGCAGTTAAAGAAATTTGTAAAAGAGTTGAATTTTATAATAATAAATAACATAACAACCTCAGTAATTTGGAAAGATTAGGTGCTAAGCTCAAAATTGACAGCTTAAAACCCAATCATTGAGCGCACTGTCCGACGACAATTGAAGGAAGGGGATTTTAGGACAATTAAAGTCAAGAACGAGCTTTTTACTATATATCGATGGAAAACAAGCTAACAAGACTGGCATTTGCAAAGACACATCTGCACAAGCCAAAGGAGCTGGAGAAGCGTGTTAGGAACAGATTCAAAAAAAATCTAAAAACAATTTTTGGTATGACTGCCAAAAGTGGTACGGCAAAAGAAACGACCCGATTGTCAGAAAGTGGGCCATGATGGAGGCTCAGTTATGTTCTAGGGATGTTTGTCTTATAATGGACTGGGTGATTTGGTTTCAATCGACAGTTCGATGAACCAAGGCCAATATCAAGGCCTTCCCTCCTGAAGACAGGCTCATTTTCAAATATTGTCGCAAATGATAACAAAAGTACAAAACGTCTGGTTTTTTTTGAAAATCAAAAGAACATTTTCTTTGATTAAAACAAGAGAGAAAACAATTTCTGAGATTACTTTCTCAGTTTGCGAAGAGATATCTCTAGAGATCTCTGGAGAGAAAATTAGCTTCAGCTTTTGTCAAAATACTTATGGAACTCATGAACACATGAATCTACAAATTAATTTAAATCTCTTTACGTTTCTCAGAAAAATCGTTGATTTCTTATTTTTAAGTCTTTATTAGTTTTTCGCAACAAGAACAAAATAACAAACATTTTTTTCAAAAATAAACATAAAAATGCAAAGTACTTATGCCAACTAGTGTTGAGCCGAAAGAAAGGCCTAAAAAATATCTCGCATATCATCCCATAAATAATACTTTTTCGAAACAACATATTTTCAGTTCAAAACGAAACTGAAATAAACTTTTTTCGCGGTTAGCAATATAAAAAGTCTCTGCGAATTTGGGATTTTCCCTCTGAACCTTGTTCCAAACTATTTTCGGGGCATCTAATCAACCGCGTATCGCCTAATTTGAGCACGAGTAAATATAATTTAATATCATACCCGTTAAAAAAAGAAGAGCCCTCTGCGTCTTGACGTCAAACGTTTGCAAAAAAAAAACAGAGATTGCTGAGAATGTTAACAAGGTCTGATTCGACTGATGGAATGAAAACATTAACGATTTGTAAATTAAGGCGATAATCATTTGGCCAATGCAAATGGCGACTTAGATTTCGGGCACTTAAAAACGCCGTGATTAGATTTCGATAGTCCAGCTGTCTGAAGTGATTGTTCCGAGAACCGGAGATACGACTGACGATTATCATACGGTGATGGTTATTTAACGACTTGTTCTTACCATCACTGATCACAGTAGCGCCAGCCATCCGCAGTAGACGTGCTCGACGGACCCGCATTAGAATCAGGATCAAGACCACTATAAAGAACACCATCATAATGGGGAACCACACATCAAAGTAGATGTAAACCATCTTTAAAACTTTATGTTTTACGAGGCGAGGCGATCGGTTTAGAGTTCAGGTGAATACTGCGGAAAGCATATTCTGAATGCCTTCTGGCTACAATTGTCAGTTGCCTTATCTCTATAAAAATAAATAAATCAGTCTGTTATCGAAGAAGCGCTACTGACAATGAGTCACTAGGCGACATTTAAATTACTAAGAATAGATGAGGGTTCAAAGAGTTCAATTTATGGAAACTATTTCATAACTGCGAATTAATCTTAGAAAAATTAATTGATTATAATATATATAGTTTTTGTCCATAAAGAATACCCAATTTCTATATAAATGTAGATAAATAGTATATACAATATTAAAGTTAGTCCTGTTTTTATTCGCTTTCACCATATTTTAATGTAGAACTATAAAGATGGCTGTCTAAAAGTACTTTTGATGGCTAAACTGTGAATAACTCATTTTTATCAGAGTTAGATATCTGTGTACTATACCCGATTTTAATATAGATAACTATTAAACGTGATAAGTGTGAAAATCTAGGTCGGAAAAATTCAAGAATATCCAGAAACTAAACTATATAGCACAGATAAGCCCTTTTAATATTAATACTCGACTGCTAACAACAAAGTAAACTCCATTTGGTGGAAAATCGAGTACAGAAAGCAGATAAGATAAAAGTTCAGATGTGATAGGCTGGCAAATAAACTTAATTAGATAATTCGACTTTTGTCACATGCTGATAAAAATAATTAAGTAAACGAGCGAGTCTAAATGATTTTGTTTACGAATCGGAGGAGAAGCAGAAACTTCAAGAATTGCAAAGAAACTTGTTCCCTTTCTCTCCGATTAGCGTAAATAAATATTAGCACATATACATATATATAAAAAGAATACATCAACTGTATAATCTCACGCACACTCACAGAATGTTTTTATATTTTTGTTCAGTCAGCCAAACTCCTCCCATTTTATTGTTTATTTGTTTCTGAGGGGGAGAATGACTCATCGCGGGGGTTTTATTTTATTTAATGGTTGATTTATATATCTGTTGCTACTACTCACTGGACAGAATGGCGCCCTGTCGCCGGCTAGTGCAGCAATATCCACAGCAACTCATGATTAGAAAGGTGAGCACGAAAAAGAAGAAAATACTCCAGAAATCCATGGCGAAGTCGTCCAAATCGTCCAGTTCAAAGTCGTCCACTGCACCACTCAGGGAATTTGAAAAAATCAATTATTATTATTAAAACCTTGAACTGTTAGTAAACTGGAATGTAATACTTACGTTTGTCTTTTGATTACTGTTTAACCCGCTTTTTAGATATTTAAACTCGGAAAATCCACTTGTTGCAGTTGGTTGCAACCGAAAACTGCGTTTCCAAATAAATCGAGTTTACCTCTACCTTCAACGGGACACGTGTTACCTGGATGAGTTTCACTTTACTGACCAATGGGAGCGCTGAATTGAAGCCCGATCAAAGTTAGCTAATATCAGTTTATATCTTATCAGTACTTAATCTGCAAATAATAAGCAATTTATTTGGTGCACGACAAAACCAGTGTTGACAAATTCAAATTTAAGGGGATAGTTGTGATTACTGGTCAGCTGTGACTGGCGGAAAGATATCGATATTAAAAAATCTAAAACAAAACAAATATATCAATATTTTGAGCACTACCAAATATTTGTAATTATTTTATTTGTAAAAATCATGTAAATTGTGTAAATTCACAAAAATTTTATTTGCCAAACATAAGCTTAACAACACTGCCCGGACCTAGCTGTGTTTATTGAGCGTGGTGAAAAACTATCGACAGTGGTGAAAACGAAATTAATAACCAGAAAGAGCTTAAGTTGCAGAAAAATTATTATCCATAATTTTTAACAAATTCGTTGTAGATTTTTGTTCCAAAACATCACCGTTTGAGAGCTGTAACAGCACCCCTCGTGACCTATCGATAGGCAACACTCGTGCGCAGTACCACTAACCAGTACTACTCACATATACATACTGCTTTGCCATTTTTATCATGGCGATTTCTTTTTGACATTTCACTACAACTGGTCGCACGTGTTTTCGGGCTAGGCTCTGTGCTAAATTATAGTAGAATCAAAGTGAGTAGCGGAAAAATCAGGGTTTTTGAGTTGATTAACAAGTGCATTTTAACGCCGCCGGCGTCCTCTAGATGAATCCGGAGAAGTTGAAGAAGTTGCAGGCGCAGGTGCGCATTGGCGGCAAGGGCACCCCCCGTCGCAAGAAGAAGATCGTTCACTCCACGCCCGCCACCGACGACAAGAAGTTGCAGTCGTCGCTGAAGAAGCTGTCGGTGAACACAATTCCCGGCATCGAGGAGGTGAACATCATCAAGAACGATGGCACCGTCATCCACTTCAACAACCCGAAGGCGCAGGCCTCTCTGCCGACGAACACGTTCGCCATCACCGGCCACGGTGAGAACAAGACGATCACGGAGATGGTGCCTGGCATCCTCACGCAACTGGGGCCCCAGGACATCAACCAGCTGAAGAAGCTGGCCACAGAGATCGCGAACAAGAGCGCCGCCGGCGGCGCAGCCGGTGCTGCTGGTGCCGATGCCGGTGACGATGATGTGCCCGATCTGGTTGAGAACTTCGAGGAGGTTGCTATTGCCGGCACGAAGGCTGCAGCCCCTGCTGACGGCGAGGTGGCGGCTTCCGCCTAAGAGGAAGGAATCACACCACACACACATTAACACCGAACACATACAAACACACATGGCGGAGCAGCGAAGGGGCAGGCAGGTACACAGGGCATACCGCCTAGCCGGACACAACAACATACGCCCTGCACACCGGAGAAAGCCGCCCGATTCCTGACACTGGCCACGCGCGCGGTATGTCGCTGGAGTTGCCTTTCCTTCGCCGTTCTCCGCCTCTTTTTGGGGGTCATATGCTACACACTATACACTACAAAAAAAAAACAAACAAAATAAAGGCATCCGAGCGAACGCTGAACAGAAGCAACACCTAACATAATACCTTACCATAATATGTAACGTACTAAGGGAACCTTCAAACCTAATCTAATAGTCATAGTTTGGAAGCGATCAAAATGTATTTTCCAAAGCGATTAAAGCACGTTTCCTTAATCCAATATTGGAATCCAAAAGCACTACTAATTTCTCCCAAAACAGACACCCACACACACACATTGCGCTCATTCACACATAACTATATACATATGTATATAAACAGTTTTACGGAAGAAGACTAAGGAGAACAGTGATCAGGGGACGCAGGAACGCAGACACTCCACAAGAAGTCATTGCCAGGCCGACGGGAAAGTAGAGAAAGAGGAATGTATTTTTAGCTATAATTCCCGTCCCACTTCCAATCCAATTGTAACCCCCACACGCATACCACTCAGCTCCGCCTCCACAGTTCGAAACGTAAACAATGTGCAGCCGCCAATTATTATTTCAGTTTAATGATACCAAAATTGTTGAAAACGTTTTATTTTAATTTGTAAAATATTTTTTTAGGCCATCATACCATGCATACATTAAAAGAACTGTAAAAAACACATGAATTCCATATTTATCTCGTTTATTTTGGGCATTTACGAAATTTTTTTTTTTTTCTTGCATAACAGACATGTGTGTGTGTGTGCGTGTGCTTGGCAACGCTTAGAAGGTGGTAGAGGGGGGGAAGTGGCTGCGAAAAGCACGCGGCAGTTAAAACTTGTTGACATTGAAATTCGGCAGCTGCCTGCTTAAGACCAAAGAATACGGCCCATTGGAACGCATTTTGTGAATCGAAGCCACCTCAGGTGTTTTCCGGGGTTCATGGAGCGGTCGTCAATGTGCGTTCGAAACTAATATGTAACAACATAATTATCTGGCTAAAAAGCAAAGGTGAAAAAGCTGAAAACCGGCGCTTGCATGTGTGTGTATATATGTATGTGTGATTGTATTAGTGTTGGAGACATGCGTTTGCTGGTATGGGGAATGTTTTGGTTTAAAATTCTCCAAGTGAGTCACGTTTTAATTCGCCTCAAAATTGCCAATTTTCTAGTCGTTGATTAGGGCGAGATTCAGGCAGTGGCCGGTAAAACTGGAATGTTTCTTGAAGTTTCCATGTTTGCTGATTGCGGTTTGTGAACCTCAGCTCTTATCAGCGTTCAGCGAACCATAAAAACGAATTAAGGCTGATGCAAATCAACACACACACACATGCACTGGTGTAATTAAGAGATCTCACAGCGTACATATAAAATACTGGGAAAAGATGCCAGTTTAATTCATGGGTGTATTGGTTTCTTATTTGCTTTTATTTTTTCCTTTTTTGCCGCTATTCAAATTTGCCGGTAGGAGGCTGCCAACTTGCTTGAAATGGTTCTAGTAAATACAGTAGATATTGGGTTTAAGGTATAAAAATGTAACACAAGGAGAATTCGTTTGTGAGTTTAGGAAAGTACTATCTATTTACCAGTTAATAAATTTAGAAAACGGCATATTTTAATTTCAATGCGTATTCTTATTCATACACCAATAACCTTCCAGTGTTGCATAACGATTGCTTGCACTTTAAATTTAAGAATTCAGTTAAAATGCTAATTTGAATTGCTTTAAAAATTTAAACTATTAGGGTAAACAACAAATAATTCACTAAATCCATATCCAATTACCATTTTTTAGCACAAAAACCACAAACTAAAGTTTTTTAAAGATTAATTAATTTGTATTTGTTGTTTTCTTGAAACGATTAGTTATTGGACTAACTAGAGTGTACGAATTTCCTTTTTACATATGCTACAAACCACCTTGCAGGCGACTCGATTAGAGATTGGAGTGTCCACTCGATGAAACACCGGTGTTCCCGTATCCGGAATAGGTTTCTTCTGTGCATTCACCCGGATCTGGGGTTTTTTCTGCCTTCGCTCACTTTCCACGCAGCAGCAGAGCAGGAAGCTCAGCGGCACCGCCTCGCCCTCGTCCAAAGTCTGCGGCAGATTACGGTTGCGGGTCTCCGGCAACAGAAGACTGGCGAATCCTCCCAAGATGAGCAAAGCGCCCATCACGATTAGAGGCAGCACGAGCATTTGTTGGCCCTGCGCAGAAATAGGTTACTCCATTCGATTGTCAATGAAACTTGCAAATTCACTCACCATATGGTTGATCATCGGGATTACTATCGGTCCCACCATGGCCACCACGGAGCTGAAGCTCATGCCAAGGCCCCGCACCACCGTGGGATACAGTTCCGATGCCAGCAGGGGCAGGACCACGAAGGACGAGCTGATGCCCATCTTGCCCACGCAGTAAAGTAGCAGGGTAATGCTTGGATAGAGGAACGTTGCCACGCAGGCCACTCCGCCCACGAGCATCGAGATGAAGAGAATCCAGCGGCGGCCGAAGTAACTTAATCCTGGCCAGAGGAGCAGATACGTGGGCAGCTCCACTGCCCCGGCCAGGAAGAAGTTCCAGATCTCGTCGCCGCCGAGGGCGGGAGCATAGTAGCTTAATCCCACATAGACACTGGTGTTGGCAAACCAAATTAGAGTGATTATGAGGGTCTTTCGGCGCATATTGAGTCCCCGGAACAAGTCCAGGATGCCGTAGTGGACGCTGGAGGAAGAGTGCGCCTCGGCCGCTCTGGTGCTGGCCATTTTTCGATGCAGTCGCTCCACGAATTCGCGGTTCACCCGAACGCCATTCACTCTGGCCATCACCTTGAGGATTTTCATGGCCCTCCTGGTCTTTCCCACGGCCATCAGCCATCGCGGAGATTCCGGCAGCAGGAAGAAGCAGGAGAAGAGCATCAATAAGGGCATGGAAACGGCCAAGCTGAGCTCCCTCCAATCCCGGACGACGTAGATAACACCAGCCAGCACCACTAAGCCAAGGGAATAGGCGATATTGGAGACGATAGTGCAGAAGACCCGCCTCTCGGGACCCACCAGCTCGATGGCCAGGACATAGGGACTGGCCAGGATTGCAGGCACTGTCAGGCCCACCACAAATCGCAGTCCCAGCCAGGTATAATAGTTCCAGGCGAAGGCACTCGCCGCACAGGCAGTGATTTCCAGCAACAGATAGGCGTAGAAGGAGGGTCGTCTGCCCCACAGATCCACCAAATATCCAAAGACATAGTTGCCCAGGAGGCCGCCCACTCCGAACACCACCAGAGCCAAGGTGACCAGGAAACTGCGATCGCACACCAGGTTCCACTGTAAAGCAAAAGAGGAATATATGGTTATTCAATCCCATTCTGTATTGATCTGAGGGATGGTAACCCACCTCTTGCACCACTGTGCTGGAGTAGATGGACCTGTCGTAGTGCCAGCCATGCTGGCAGGGCACAATCCGCGCAGTGTCCGGCTGAAGCCTCAGCAGATCCTCGGCCTGCTGTCGGATCAAGTCCGGCGGCGGACGATACTCCAGATAGCGCACTATATCGCTGTAGTTTCTCGCATACATGGAGCACTCGGCAAAGGCCCCATGACGATTACGCGGAATGCTGAGATTCTTCACCAGCTGAACATAGTCCTGGGTCCAGGGCTCTAGCTCGGGAACCCGACACCAGTGCTGTGGTGTCGCCGCTATAAACAACTGGCTAAAATATAGCACAAAAAAAAAATATTATATATTAAACATTTTATTATATATTAGTCAAACTATGGTTTTGGTTTGAATATGTAGTTATTTTAGATTAAAATTCTATTTAAAATTAAACTAAAAGAATGCAATAAGGCTCAAACGGATTTGTTTAAGAACTAGGAGCATACTTTTCGACACAATTTTTTTCAAATTCTTTTTTTTTTAATCTTTTCAAAAGTTTACGGGGCCATCTGAAGTCCCATTTATCAGCTTGGTTTCAATTTTTAAATTCAAATCTGTTTTCAAGTTACGGAAGAGTGATTTGATATCGTATAACAATACTTTTGACGATATCATATGATATATATCATTTGTTATGTATTACTTGGGATCTCGATATGAGGAAGTATAGGAAAATATTGCGAGAAAATGAACTAGGGGTGTGCTGTCTGAATGTTTGCTTGCATGCGTACTAAGTACTCATGCATTTCATAGGACAGTGGCGCATCCCTAAAGGTATATAGGTATATAAAGTGTTTCTACTCGGTACGAGGAAATTAAGCTGACTTTATCAGGTCAGTACTCTCCACGTAACCACGGATTAGCTTATAGATGAAAGTAACAGCTTGCATAGTTCTACAGTTGGCTAATAAGGTAAGTTATTTAGGAGAAATATATTTCACCATTGGAAAAAAATAAGATTAATGAGAAAAACATTGCAGAAAACCACGAAAATCTAATAGGAGGTTGTCACCTATAAGCGTGAAAGGCGCAGGGCAGGGCCGCTGGCAGTAGAACCGAACAGATGATGAACTTCTGGTAGAGGCCAAAGGAGCCCACCTCCCGCAGCACCTCGTCAAAATCCATGTCTGCCCGCCAGTTAGATATTCGCACAACTGACGATCACCTTGTCCGCTTCCAACTGCCGTTCAGGAACTGGCGGCACAGCAGGGGCTGATTGGACATAATTACATTACGGCCACTGGTGCACATTAATTAATTGGACACCGCGGCGTGGACAAGGTTCGAACTAGTTGAGCAGCACCCCAAATCCCGTCCCAATCCCAGATCGCAGACCCAAATCAAAGCGGGCTCTCGTGCTTGGCGGTGGGTTAGTTAGTCGGTTTGTATTTCTTGGTGGCCAAGGTGGCACTCGGCACTGGTCACTGGTATAAAATTAAGTTACATATCTCTAAAGGAGAACTAAGGAAAATCGGCGCGACAGCGTCTAACTGCGGGTCAGTCCAATGATGGTCAGTATGTACATGAAGATGTTGACGATGTCCAGGTAGAGGTTCAGCGCCGCAAAGATGTACTCCTCGGGACTGATGGAGTACTTGTGGTTGCCGCCCAGCATCAACTGGGTGTCGTACACCAAGTAAACGGAGAAGAGCAGCGCTCCCAAGGAGGCGTACAGCAGCGCGAACACCTTGCCCGGAATGAAGATGGCAATGATTCCGAAGATGATGAAGACCACAAGGCAGGCTACCAGCACACCGCCGCACATGGTGAAGTCCCATTTCGTCTGCAGGGCGAACAGAGTGAGGCCGAGAGCCACCGCTGCCGTAATGCCCACCGCTATGAGCACCTCATCCGCCTCGTACTGTCCAGCGATCATGCCCAGGAGGAAGGACTCGGCGAGAGTGAACAGGAACAGGAAGATGAAGTTTAATGGCGTCTTCCGGCGCACGCTCTCGCAGCAGGCCATGCAGATCATGGTCACAATGAGAACAACCTGAAAAACATGACGGTTTTTAGATAGATAAAGCCTAGGAAATGTTTTGGAAATTAAGAAAAATAAGCTCATCCTTTATGAAAATATTCTATGATGTTGTAGCATAATTTTGGCCACATTTTTATAGGGTTTTAAAAACCGGGAGTACCATCGATTTTTGGTATATTTACCCTTAAATATGTGTCATTACAACCAACAAAACCTCTCACATGATAGGAATTAAATTAGTTGATAAATTTTCATTAATTACAATTTACAAGCTTGTATTAGTTAATAAATTCCCATATTTTAGCAAATAAACAGTGGAAACTTTTAATAACACTTCAGGTATAAATTATTGGCAGCTTTAAACCAATTTCTCTGATTAACCAATTAACTCAGACAGTGATAAAGAAACCTAAAGGTGTTTATAATTCAAAACTTACCAGAGCAATCCATAAAAGAGCTGGATTTTTTTGCACCCATTCCTGCGAGGCTTTCGAAAATGTAAATACACATACGAATCCGAAAGTGATCAGCAACTGGCACTAAAAACATGAAATACGATTAAACGTTTGAAGAAATTGATATCAATATGCATAAATAATTAAAAGAAACGTATATGAATCATTAGAATTTATGTGAATCATACATAATAAAGATAATTATCTTCTCCAGAAATACCCATGGGCTTTAATCCTTTCTTAAATTAAGCAATATAATGTTTAAGGTCTAGGATTCAGGATAAATTCAGGATTCAGGATAAAAAATAAACTCTTATCCAAACCCCACCCTCCATTCCGAGCAATATCTTTCTACTTACCATCAATATCAGATAGACCTTCCTTATGAAGCCCTTCCTGATGCTCTGGTCATCGAACGCGAAGCTCTTGTCCGCCTCCGCATCTGTATAAGCGCCCGATTCATCGCCTGTGTGGTTGGAGGACAGATCAAGGAAGTAGGTGAGTTAATGACATGACTAACCGTATTGGAAATGGTTGTCGCTGCTCATGGCCTTAATCGCTGTGACTAACTAACAATATAGAAGAGCTCTCTCAGCCGCCGGTTACGTGCGAGTGGTTCAGTTTAATGGCCCAACCTGGAAAGGTGCTTACATATGGCTGAACGACGATTCCAGATTAGCCACAACACCCTTATCACTCACCACACTCTCGCAGATAAGAGATATAGACATGTGTGTCTGGGTGAGTAACTGATATCACCACGCCACAGGTGTGATCAATACACAGCAGTGTTCAATACACTCTCCCCTTTGAAAGCTAAAGTGAATCACGGAGACCTTTTTCCCTGGCCTGTCTTATCAGATGCAATTGGGGCCAATAGAGAAAGATTTTAAAAACTCTCTCAGAGCTCTTCTTGCTGCAGTCAGTTTAAAAGCCATTTATCTAATCTAAAAGCACTTTTTGTGCAGAAAAAAACCCCTATTCGATTGGGCTTAGCCCCGGTACTTGCCTTGTTGGTAGTGATACATTTTATGGCTACGCCTTGCTGGAATTCACACGAGCTACTGAATAGGTCAAAACCGAAAACTAAAACAGGCCGTAACTCAAGTGCTAGGTGCTGCGGCCGAAGATAACAAAGAAAATTCGGTGATAAAGCAGAAAGGTACCGTCGAAAAAGGTAGCCGAGGTGTATAAGTAATCCAACCGCCGGCTGTGCCCTCCTCTGGCAGACTGAAGTTGCATTTGGTTCGAATTAACCCGATTGGCAGAGAGCAGAAGCCCCACAATGCCTCAGCTCTGTGGCTTTAATAAATAGATGCGCTTTTATTGTGTGACTTTAAACTCAGTGTCGCTGCAGGGTTTGCAGTGTTCGGTCCTTGACTTGAGATTCCGCGGTGATTACAAACAGTTTTTACTTTCGTTTCGGCAAGCCAAGTCGCCTTTAATATATTCTCACATAAATATATATATATATGTTTATACGTGACTATTTATTGTTGGTTTGTGTATCTGAATGGCATATCATTTTGGTTTTTATGCTTTTTTCTTTTTTGGAAATTTTGAAGAACATCATCCATGGGACACAGACACCTCAACTTAAGCAATAATACAAAATATATAACGAAAAAGCAAGTAAGTTAGTTTCACCTTAACTGACATTTAGAACTAGAAGGAAACACCGGATGTTGGCAAACACAACGCGAAATAGAGATATAGATCGTAAGTATGTTGAGTAATACGTTAGTTTTTGAAGAAGAGAAGGCGAAAAACCGATGAGATTACGCGCGACAACAATATTCGTATTCCGGTTAAAGCTTAAACACGGCCTAAACTGGTTAAACAACATAATGGAAACAGAGTGCGATGCTTAGTCGCGCGACGCTCCGATTATAGTCAGAATGTACATGAAGATGTTGATGATGTCCAGGTAGAGATTCAGCGCGGCAAAGATGTACTCCTCGGGGCTGATCGAATACTTGTGCTCGCCGCCCATCATCAGCTGAGTGTCGTAGATCAGGTAAACGGAGAAGAGCAGCGCCCCTATGGAGGCGTACACCAGCGTTATGATCTTGCCCTTCATGAACATGGCCACGATGCCGAATATGAGGAACACCACCATGCAGGCAATCAGGACACCGCCCATCATGGTGAAATCGTACTTGGTCTGCCAGGCAAACAGAGTTAAGGCCAGGCAAACCGCTGCCGTAATTCCCACCGCCAAGAGAACCTGTTGGGAACGGGAATATATATTTATATTAATAACAATAATCGAGTGGGATCAAGCTGCTTAAACTCACCTCGCTTGGGGCATATCTAGTGGCCGAGACTCCCATTAAGAATGATTGAGCCGCCGTGAATAGGCCTAGGAATATAAAGTTTGTCGGCGTCTGGCGGCGCACACTCTCGCAACAGGCCATGCAGAGCATAGTCACGAGCATCACGCCCAAAGCCACCCAAAAGAGCCACATGTTGCGCTTGGCAAAGTCCTTGGTGCCCTGGTGGAACACAAACAGGGCAACGGCTCCAAAGGTGACCAAGAGTTGTCCCTGCAAGAGGATAGCATTTAGGTTATTGTTAAAAAGGAAGCTTGAGCACTACTCACCATCAAAATCAGGTACACCTTTCGAATGAATCCTCGGCGTATGCTCTGGTCGTCAAAAGAGAAGTTTTTCGGCTGGCTCTCGGGATCATCGTAGGCTCCATAGCCCCCAGCCGACGGCGGTGGCTGGATGAAGCCCGGCTGAGGAGCATAGCCGCCCGGTGGCGGTCCCTGTCCATAGGGCTGACCATACGGCCCCTGTGGATAGGGCTGGGCGCCTCCCTGGGCGTACGGTGGATAGCCTTGCGGTGGTGGTCCCTGCGGCGGATATCCGCCGCCACCATAACCTCCTTGCGGTGGATAGCCCCCGCCGTAATTGTACTGCTGGTTGGGATCTGCGGGATGAGACATGTAGGTGTAGTTCACCGCTGACACTGAGAGATATTCAAGACAGTCGTCTGCTAGAACAATCTAGCTACGGAGAAGTGTAAAATCTAAATGAGACGCTCTTCGCTCACGAGGCGAGCTATCAAGCGTCGAGCATCCACGAGTACTCTACCGTAAATATGTACATTCAACCATGATAAGGACGGGAACATGTTACGAGCTCTCTAAGTAAGTGTATGGGGAAAAGTAACGATGAAAATGATGAATCATATTTAAGAGGGGCTCGGAGGAGCATTCAACGAGTCCGCGCACACCCCGGGGACAAACAAAAGCATGCGATTATTATAAACCAACCGGAAAGCAAAACAACTCGCTTAGAAATCAAGTGAATAAACCTTGGTATTGGGGATACTGGGGAACACTTTGCCAGGACATTATCGCAGATCTCTCGGTCGCTGACTTTTGCTTTCGCTCTTTCTCTGTGGGGGATTTCTACTGCCGAAACACACAGCTGTGGAGTAGAGACCCAAGAAACGTTCCATTAGTTCGGCTTGGCCCCTTCGCACTCACCTTGCATACTGCTCTCGCTTTGGTATTGGTTGTGGCTGTGTTGCACCGAGTTTAATGTAGATATTTTTACCTGCAAGCAAAAGTAGTGGCAATTATTAGCGTTTTGTTTTTCCCGGTCTAATTTAATTAGTGGGGTAAAACGGATATGCACGACTCTGGGTTGAGTTTCACTCTTTTTGGTGGCATGCCACTTTAATTATCAATCAATTTGGCACATGGGGGCGGAAACATTCGCTATAAATGCCCTTTTCGTAGGGTATCACTTTGAAGAAGTTAAAAAAAGCAAGCAGTTACCATTAAAAATTGTATATTTACTTAAAATAATACAGTAAAGCTTAGATTCCACTCAGATAGAGTCTGACCTATGACTTTTAAATGAATAATCACAAAAGAACATGGACTATATTTAATATATATTATCAAGAAAAGGCTGTTTTTTTTTTTTTTTTGGAAATTCAATAAATAATTAGTCAAGTTAAAAGTTATTTATTTTATATGGTAACGAAAAGCTACTTTAGCCTTTACAAAAAATATTATTTAATGAAAATATTACTCAAGAATGAGATGCATTTTGAAAAATCTCCAGAGTGGATTCGATGGATTCTATAATTAAAAAACAATAAGGGGACTTGAACATCCGATATCCAAACAGTTTGCTTCCTTAATCGTGCAAAAGTTTTGTTTGTTGTGGCGAAAAATGACGTGTGCCTCTCAAGCTTTAGTCTGTGGGTGTGGATCTACTCTTGAAATGGCTGGTGACGTTTATTAACTTTACCCACACAGGCAATGGCGACCCCGCTAACTTATACGATTTAATATAGCCGCCTCTATTAAATTGGTTCAGCTGCAGGGGGAAAGTCACACGCGTAAATAATACATACACAAGTGCTGCTGCACGGTAAGTACTCGAGGAAAAACGGTGACTCACTCGACGCTGGCCTGATTCTAGAAATTACCGGGGAAGCACACCATTCGGTAGGTGATTGTCAGGACCCAAAGCACCCACAGTAGACAAATTAACCTTTTATTGGTTATAATTACCTCTGGATTACGCACTAATTCGATCAAAAACAAACAAATTGCTTTTGTTTTTCTTCTTAATTGTTTCCGAAAAATCGAACTAGAGATGTAACAGAGGTGCGGTGTAATCGCTTTCGAGGGGCTGCGATTGTTACGAGTTATCGATGTTCAATCCAGTATTCGAGCGCCAAAAACATAAAATTTTTCAAATTAAAGTATTAAAAAAGTATCTGTATAAGTATAAATCTGCTGCCGTTGTTTTCAGGGAAGAATGTTTTGGGATCTTAATATGGCGCAGAAGAACTAATATAGTCTTTGGTAATCTGCAAAAAAATATAATTGCTTGACGTTGGTTGGTCACGTTTTTATTCAAATTTTTCGCTAAAAATAGTGTGACCGCTTTGACTAACTTTTAAATTACATGAGTTATTTGCTGTAGTGTGCTTCGCTGGCATCGGGGCTTTTTATGTCTCTATCGGACGTCTATTTTCAAAAGATTTTGTTGCTGCCTTTCTTGGGCAGGAGCAACGGGTGTCTGGCCGGATTTGATGACGCCTCCATCAAAAATTTAACAGACAGAGCTGAAAGAGCCTCTACGCCTCCATCGTAGATTTCCTTTTTTCCAAAATGTCGATCATTAGATTAATAAAATATGACTATAAATAAAAAACCTTCATATAAACTTCAATATAAACTTTAATATATACTTATTATTTTTATTGCTAAAAATTGCTAAAGATTAAAAATAAATGTATAATTTGTTACAATAATAAAAATTAATACTTAAAGTTTTGTTTTGACTTAACATTTTACGCTGAGCAATGTAAATTCTTCGTTGTGGATTTCAATTGTGGACTGTGGACCTTGTCGGAACCAAATCGAAACTCGCGCGAATGTTAGTTAGAGATGGTAAGACGGCAATGATGACCTCCCAATCGATGTTAGCGATGTTTCCAAAACATCGATGACATCAATGTTGGCATCGATGATTCTTCACCTCAAATCGCAGCCAACTTCACTTCAACGCGTTCGGATAATTTTCAGGAACCATTTATTTATTCGCAACAAATTGCGAATGTAAAAGTGAAAATCGAAGTGTACCAGTTAACATTCAGACATTAAGGCTTTCCTTTGCGTTCACCCTTCTTTCGTATTTTTCCCCCGTATTCTTTTCGCACCGCCAGCCTTTTCTGTGGTGCATTGGTGTGAGTGTGAGTGAGTGTGCGTGTTCTGCCGCCAATCCAAAGCTGAAGCGGAAAAATGGATGTGGCTAAGCTGGAGAAGATGAAGGTGGTAGACTTGCGCAACGAGCTCCAGTCGCGCGGTCTGGACACCAAGGGAGTCAAAGCCGTGCTTATCGAGCGCCTACGGGCCCATGTGGAAGGTGGAGCCGGCGATGGAGGTGAGTTTGTGTGTATGCGTCATTTGTTTGCGTGTGCCTGAGTTCGTGAATGTGTGCGTGCGGCTTGCCGCTTTCGATTGCGCTGCGATTGTACGAATGCATATGTGTGCGTGTGGCTCAGCGTGAATTAGTTGTAAGATTTCCTTATATAATGCCGAGTTACTACATTGCATTGCCCCCACTCTGTATTTTGCATTCTCGCCGCCTTCCTTCTTTTTCTCCGATCACCGCTTCCCGCCAGCAGATGGCGCTCCAGTCACACCAAGCCGACGCCAGCGTCGGACGCGCTCAATGTCCCGCTCACCGTCGCCCGTAGCAGCTGCTCCGGTCGCTGCTGAGCCAGTGCTCGACACCCTGGAAGAGGAAGAGCAGCCGGCCCTGGCACCAGAAGCTGAGCCCGAGCCGCAGTCGGAACCAGAACCAGAGCCAAGTATTCCAGCCGAACCAGAACAGGAGGAGGAGGACACTTCGGATACCGAGGAGGGAAATGATGAGCCACAGCCTCAGGCGGATGAATCTGATGAAAAGGCAGATATAGACGAGAAGAGCGAAACCGTCGAGATGGACGAAGCTCCAACCGCAGCCGAATTAAAGCAAGATGACGATGAACCGATGGAGGAAGCCAAGGAGGCTACCAACGAAGAGGAGCAGGATGATAAGCCGGCCGAGCACAACGAGGAAGACGCGGCTGTGAAGGCTGCTGCAGATCCCCAGGAAAATGGAGACAGCCAGAAAATGGACGTTGACGACGAGGCCGCTGCTCAAAAGACACCCGAAGGTGCGGATGCCGCTGTCGCCAAGTCGGAGGAGCAGCCTCAAGAGCGACGCAAGCGTTCGCACAGTCGTTCGCGCTCTCGTTCCCGCAGTGGCTCCCGCTCCCCCAAGCATCGCAGCAGTGTCGGCGACAAGCGTGACTCCAAGGCAGCTGCCGAGGAGCGCACCGTGCCCGAGGACGAGCCCACCATTGCGGACAACAAAGTGGGCTTGAGTTGGTGTAAGTATCCGTTTAAAATGCGTACAGTACAAGTAGTTTGAATATATATAACAATTCCGTCAGTGGTTAATTTTTAAGATAACATTTTAGAATAGTACAAGTTGGGTATTCTCCATATTTTCTAGCTCTAAAAAGAACTGTTTAATGATCATCGGCTTAATTATTTATTGATAATTTAATAATTTATAATAGTTATTGATTCAATTTGAAGCGAAACTTATATTTTTAACCTCTTATTTTGTTGTAATAACGACACATGGTGCGTGGGAACCTTATCCTCCAGAACAGCTGCTCTTCAGCTAATTGCAATTAAAAATGTTTGAAATTTGTTATTTGTGGCCGTCAATGCTGGTTTCATTTAATATTCATTCTGCATTGAGTTCACCCCAAATGTCAACAGCTTGCAAAAACGTTCATCACCCCTTATTAAGTCAGCTTGTATCACTTGATGTGCAATTAATCGAATTTACTATATATCACAAAATTGTAGGAAGTTTAGACCTAGGATAAAGCCAATTATTAGTATTAGAAAACAAAAATTTGAAAACATTTGAAAGCAGAGAAGTCTGGACTTGTTTTTCAAATTTAAGCGCTCTTAAAAACCTAACCTAACCTAACCTTAACCTAATCTAAACTAATTTTTTTCTAAAGTAAATTCTTAGATCATTTTCAGTTCCGTACCTTACAGTGATATTTTTTTATTTTTTTTTTCATATTTATAAAAAATTTTTAAGTAAGAACTATTTTTGTAACGAGTTTTTTTTTATCAAAGAATCCTATGAAACAACCTAAAACCTGTGGTAGAAGTTTGATCGAAATCGGTTAAGGAGATTTTGAGACATCGTGAACCCCAGATGGAAAAACGTTGTTTTAAAAAAAGCGCAAACAAAAAAACAAACTTGACAGCAATATGCGGGGCAATTAATTAGATGCGTCTATATGTACACAATACAAATTGTTGTGTTGTTTTTAAACCATGTTTTGAGGCCGCAAGGTTGGCCTAAATCTCCAAGTTATTGGCAACTCTTTTTAGAAATCAAAAGAAAAATAATTTGTTTACAATTACAAGGTAGGCGGGCGTACCTTCTTACCTACATAGATCTATAATTGGTGATAGTATATTTTGTTGTTTTATTAGAATTGTATTATAACATTACAGTTATTTGATAATTAAGTTTAACCTAACCTATCTATCCCGCACTATATGTTCGTCACCTTAATGAAACCTGAAGTCGCAGATTTAAATCCCGCGTGCTGATAACATTTTGTACAAAACTTTAGATGATTACTTATTTATTATTCCGTGTACCCAAAGGGTACAAGGTTATTATAACTTTGTGCTAACCGAGAATGTATGTATCAAGCAGAATAAGACATCTCCGACCCCATAAGTAAATATCTTGATCAGCATCTCCAGACGATTCGATTTAGCCATGTCCGTTCGTGGGAAATAATATAAGAGTTAGAGCTACCAAATTCCGGGCAACATTTTTCCGCACCTACTAGTACCACTACTAATACTAAAACCTATAAGTAAAGGTTTGAAGTTAAAAGGTAGTTTATACATTCAAAAATATCCTGCAAAAGCGGCAAAGTCATATCTTGAATAATTTTACTTTTAATATAGTTGGAAGTATAGCCTATTATGATAAAAAAAAATTCAAAAGATTCTTGGGTTACTTATTTAAGAAAAAACTTCCAAAAATCGGCGTATTTTTTATGGGTTACACTGGTATTCAACAATGTTTCAATTTAAAAAAACGGGTTTTGTTTTTTCCTACGCTCATTACAATTCGTAAGTAATAATACAATTTTCTACTAGCCAGTATTTTTGGCAGCTTCAATTACAAAACGAATTAAAAGCATCAGAATGCAAAATCTTTGAATTTGATGTTTTTTAGTTCGTTGTGGAATCCCCGACGAATTATATGTATGAATTGAATTAATACAAAGTCTGATCTTTTAAAGATATAATACGTGTACCCAGCCTAAAGGCAGCATTGGGTTTTATTGGGTTAATTTAGGTTTTCCATAAATTTGAGCATAATTAAAGAAAATAAATAAGCCATGCTATGCTATGGTATATGATATATGATATATGACTGCGAGTCGGATATGCTCGACTTTCTTTCATTTTAATAGCAAAAAGCTTAGGTTTTAAAGGCATTATTTAAAGCACACTTTTTGACCATAACTTTTTCCAACAACAAATTCACTTCCAGTGGACTCCGACTTGCATCTTCGTATCGATTCGACAACGTTCGCTTCGGCCAAACCTCTCTCCTCTGAGATTTACTCGCTGATTTGGTCCGGAGCCCGCTCCAACTTCGGAGTGCGAGAGGGCAAAGTGTGCTACGAGGTTCGCTTGGCGGAGGAGCTAACACCGGAAAACTCGCACTACTTTCGGGATGAACCGCATGTGCGTGGCTTTCGGGTTGGCTTCTCCCTGCCACAGAGCACGCTGCTGCTGGGCGAGGCTGAACATTCCTTTGGCTACTGCGAAACCGGCCGTAAGGCGAATCAAGGTGAGTTTTCGGACTACGGCAAGCCCTACCAGCTGGACGACGTAATTGGTTGCTACTTGGACTTGGAAAGTGAGCCATGCTCCATTAAGTACACCCTAAACGGCGAGGATCTCGGTGTGGCGTTTGAGTTTGAGAAGAGCATCTTGGGCGAGGAGGGAGCTCTATTTCCCCACATCGTGACCAAGGGCTACGAGTACTCGGTGAACTTCTCGGATGGCGAGCAGCTGCTGGTGAATGCCGAGAGACCGACCCGAAAGCGCCGCAAGGCACGCAAGGAAGACGATAAAGACGATGACAAGGACGACAACGATGGTGAGAAGTGGAAGGTCCTAGACGAGGCTACCGCCGACGATGATGAGTTGGAGAAAAAGGATGAAGACGATGGCAAGTCGAACTCGGAGCAGGCTGACGAGGGCGAGAGCTCGGAGAAAGCCAAAGAAGGGGAGACGACCGCCGACCCGAATGTGGAAGCAGCTGCCGAAGACAAATCTGAGGTTGAGGCTGAAGCTGAGGTCGAGACTGCCAAGCCGAGTCCCGAAGCTACTGAAGCCTCTGAAGCTGGTAATATGAAGATTCTCAAGTGAACGTGTCCAAATAGTTAAAACTCCTTTGTTTCCAGCTGAAGCATCTACTGAGGGAGGAGCCACTGAAACTGTAGCCAATGGCAATGCCAACGCAGAAAAGGTAACGGAGGAAAAGCCAGCAGAGGAGCAGAAGCCGTCGGAGGAAGAAGAGGACGAGGATGGTCCGTCGCCCAACAAGCGCGCCAAGACCGATGAAGATGCTGAGAAAGTTGAAGCAGAGAAGGACAAGGAGAAGTCTCAGGCACAGACCTCGGAGGAGGACGAATACGAGGACGTTGTGCCCGAGCCAAGGGAAACGGCTGCCCTACTGGAGGGCTATGTGCTGGTGGGACTGGTGCCAACCGAACAGCTCAGGCCAGGCCCCCAACGCGCTGGCTCGCGCAAAGAGTGTGAGGTCATTTTATTGGTCGGCCTGCCGGGCTCCGGCAAGACCCACTGGACGCTCAA
Organism: Drosophila kanapiae; assembly: GCA_008042475.1. NCBI lineage: Eukaryota > Metazoa > Arthropoda > Insecta > Diptera > Drosophilidae > Drosophila > Drosophila kanapiae. Next base: position 49,354 of record VNJM01003637.1, read on the forward strand.
GCACTTGGCTGAGAACCTGGACAAGCGCTACGAGGTGATTGGCCCCGATGCGTTCATAGCCAAGATGACGGTACGTTGACCAGCTAGCTAGCCACGGTTCAAGCCTAATCCTTGCCTATCCCTGCAGATTGATGGTGCCTCTCGGAAAACGGTGCACAAAGGACGCTGGGACAAGGTGTACGAGACATGCTTGAACAGCCTGGCGGCCCTGGAAGATATTGCCATGAAGCGCCGTCGCAATTTCGTACTCGATCAGGTAAAACATAAGCAAATGACCCACAAAACACACACACACAGCAGAAACAAAACACACACACACACACACACACAAGATAACACTATGAACGAACGAACAACAAACGAAACAAGCGAGAATTTTACGTTGATGATGACTTTTCCGCCCGGCCACCATCCCCACGCAGGGAAGGCGTGTTGCTCTACATATATTCTTCCGTTTTTTTTTTGTTTGTTTTGTAAATTCGAGACTGCATTAAGTTGTTGCTCATTGCTCACACTTGCTAGAGATCCTAAGTGCCCCCAAAAGGGGCACCAACTCGCCTAACCGCCGGGCGGCAGGCGGCAGGTATGTCCTAGCTGTAAGTCGATCCGATAATTAGAGTGCTTAAGTTTTTGAGGCAGTAAGTATCATGTGCTAGCTTAAGTTTGCAACAGTTGACGGGGGTTCATTTGTGTGTAAGAGAAGAAGTTGGGGAAGCGAGGGGAAATGGAAATGGAAATGGAAATGGCATTGGAGAAAGATGAGTGAGTGAAAGGAGGAGAATGGAAGGAGAGGAGCGAGCGGCAAGGAAGCCACTGTAAGTAAACACCACCAAATCCGATCGACAATCTAATCACATATACCACGTATTAGTACCTACTATCTCTACCTCTCTATCTCTCTCTAAATGCCAACTATATCTCATGTATAATGTATGTGTATCTACAGAGAGAGCTATGCGCGATGCTTCCCACAGCCAACAGCCAACGGCACAGCCAGCCACGACTACTCCTTGCTCATTTTACACATTACTATATATATATTATCCTTATGCAAAAGTATTAAGTCAACTGTTGTTTAGTTTAGAGGCCGGTGGCCTCTAGGTATTGTGATGGTGTGCACACGCCCCTTCCTGGGGTGCGATTGCTATGGCGAGAGCAGCGGGTGTGCCACCAGGTATGGAGCAGGTATGTCTTAGCTTGTAAGCGCCAGAGCAGAGCCCGTAAGCGAGTTGGGTTCGACGAATCATCAACGTGTTTCTCAAAATGGCTTGCTATCTATCCGATCACCGACTACTGTCCCTAACTACAACAACCCAAACAACCCAACCAACCTACAACCGGCTGACCACAACAATCTCAACCAAATCAACCAACCAACCAATCAACCAACCAACCAACCAACCAACCGATCAACTGTATTCTTGTAGACCAATGTGTATGCCTCGGCCCAGCGACGTAAAATGAAGGGTTTCAACGACTTTAAGCGCATTGCGGTTGTTTGCATACCCAGCGAAGATGAGTTAAAACGTCGCATCGCCGAAAAAGAGGAAAGGGGAAATGCTTTTACAGTTAAAGAGTCAACAATTAATAACTTACGAGGTAAATATTGTCCACTACACAAACAAAAGCAACGAAAAATTGAAAAATTCCAAAATATCCAGACTATTGTACGATCGTTTAACTTACTTTCCACCTACCTACAAATAAGGAGGCATTCAATGTAACAAAAAAGCAAAATAATCTATGAAACGTTCTGTAAAGTATATTTAGTTTGTAAGCAGCTGCACTTTATGTATGTATCTGTACGTAATTGTAACTGTAAGCCTTTTAAAAATAATACCTCATAATTTTATGATTATTATTTCCATTATCCATTAAAATATATTATCTATAACGTCCCCAAGTCCACCAGCTACGGCAACTGGAATGTTTGCAGGCCTCATTACATTATGCCACAGAACACAGAGCATGCAAATAACTTCTGATCGATCTACTGACGAACTTAATCGAAAAAACTATACGAGAGCTAGCTCTCTCTCTGAGCAAAACACTTTGTTCTTCCCCTCTGAACCTTTCTTATTCGCTCTCTTAATGAGCACTTCAACAACTTCCCCCATTGAGAGTCAGCAGACAACCCAAAAAATAAAATATTCGACTCAAACGGTCTTTAACAATTCTGTGTGTGGAAATCATAAATGAAATCATGAAGTATATACTAATAAATTTTATTTAGTATGCATAAATTGAGCAAAATTCACATATTTAGTATTTGATACTTAGAAAAGAGGTTTTCTTGACTTTTACCACATAAGTCATACTGACTTTTATTCTCTTTGCTCGCGCCCAAATCGAAACGAAAAAAGGTTGACCACCGAGCGAAGAGCGACCTACCCTTTGCTAAAAGTGTTCTTAAATGAGACATAGTTTGTGTGAACGAACAAAAACGGTCACCTGTTATTTGCGAGCTCTACAGAAATGATCTGTATCTGAATAATCTCGATTTCGAAGTCATTATTTGAGTCTTTCGAGTTCTCACTAATGACACTAATAAACCGTCAGCCCTTCCAGTTGCCTGCCATTGTCCCGACCCGTTCCTTTATATAATATCTAATGTGTAAAGATCGATCTGCACTGCCCCATCCATATTGACGATGTATACGCGCACTCTTTTTTCAGCCAATTTCACGTTGCCCTCGCTGGAATTCGGCTGGTTCGATGACATAAACTACACGGAGCTGACCGGAGACGAGGCCAAAAGCGAGGTGAAGAAGTACAACGAGAAGGGCAAGAAGGCCATCGATGCGGAGAGATCCAGGGACAAGCGTTCCCGGGGTGGCCGGGACAACTATCGCCGAGACGATCGCAACAGGAATCGCTACAACGATGACCGGCGACGTGATTATGGCGGCCAGAGGCACGAAAGCAGATGGAGCGATGCCAGGCGTGGAGGAGGTGGTGGAGGAGGCGGCGGCGGTGGTAGCTACTCCAGCAACAGTGGCGGCGGAGGAGGAGGCGGCGGCGGCAGTCGAGGATACGATAACCGGCGAAGCTACAGCGGCAGCAGCGGTGGGCAGCAAAATTGGATGCAGAACAGTCGCAGGAGCGGGTACGATGACCGCGGCTACGGAGGAGGTGGCGGTGGCGGCGGAGGCGGTGGCGGTAGTCGTGGCTACGACAATCGCAACCGAGGTTATGCTGGCAGCAGCGGCGGCGGCGGTGGTGGCGGTGGCCAGCAAAACTGGATGCAGAACAACCGGAACAGAAGCGGCTATGACGATCGCGCATATGGAAGCTCGCGAGACTATCGCGATCGAGACCGCGGCAACGATCGCAGTCGGATGGGCAGCAACGACAGGAATCGGGGCAGTAGCCAGAGCAGCAGCTATCGCTCGGGCGGCGGAACTCACCAACAACGGGATTTTCGGCCTGGCCACCGCGACACCAAAGAAGATAGTCGCGGTGGCTATGAGCGGTCAGCTGGCCAATCGCTGCCCAAGTACGGCAATAACACAGCTGCCGGCGGTGGCTACGATCAGTACAAGCAACAGCAGGCGGGCGGAGCACCCGGCGGAGGCAAGGTAACAGCAGCAGCAGCAGTAAAGCCAATTAGCATTAGAAGGGACACCTAATATCCTCTCTCCTCTCCAGGCCTCTCTCAGCGGCAAGTGGAGCACCTACACGCAGCACCAGCAGCAGGCGCCGCATCAGCATCAGCAAACCGGTGTCTGGCAGACGCAACAGCAACAGCAGCAGCAGCAGTCACAACAGCAGTACCAGCAGCAGACCGCGGGCCAGCAACAACAACAATACTGGGGGGGATATAATCAAATGGCAGGTAAATGCTTTCCAAACATTCCTTGTAGCGAAACTGTACCCTTCTTATGCGCAACAGCAGGCTATGGCAACCAACAGCAACAGGCCTGGCAGAGCGCCGATCCGCAGCAGCAGCAACAGCAGTGGATGTCCTGGTGGCAGGTAAGTGACGGTAGCATAGGCTTGGATATAAATTGGAACTAAACGGGCTCATTTCCCACACGTCAGCAGCAACAGCAGGGCTCGGGCGGAGCTGCGGCCAATGCCAGTGGTGGGGCCAGCGTCAATGTGGGAGGCGGCGGCGCTGGCAATAATGATGGCGGTGCCACCAATCATTATTGGTCTCAATATTCATACTCTACACAGTCCGGCGACAAGAAGTAGAGTCCCCAGCCCCAGCCCCCAGCCAGCTGCCGAACATCCTCGCGGAAGGAGGAGCACACCACAAATCTGAACTAAACTTTATAAAATAGTTTTTAAAGATTAACAAAACAAAGAACATTAAATTAGTTTAGCCAGTTTTAGGCAAGTCTCGGGCCAGTCCCAGTCCAATCCAATCCAAACTCCATAGCACAGTACCATGTGTACCATGAAGCCGAGCTATTTCATCGCAAACTGAAACTGCAACCACTCACCCACTGGCGGACGACTGTAATATTTCTATTTCCACTTTCCGATGGCGCATTTTCTTTCGACGAAGCAATAAAATGAAACTTGGTCTATCATTCGGCATTACGCGTATCTAGGCAGTACAATTTGTTTTATCGTGTAACTATGATTAATTGTTTTATTATTTACAAACCAACGCAAACAATTGGAAGGAAAACATTAGAGAAGAAACATTAACAAATAAATCTATACACTGAAAAAATAAACAAATTCGATTTGATTGTGGGAAATGCAAATGAGCAGGTGCGGCTACATGTGGCTTTTGAACTTTTATACCTGTAAAACCGTAGGATGCGCATCGCCGTAGGAGTTTCCTCCTAATTTGAGGATGTCTTGGCTGCTGAAAGCTAGCAATCGTTTAAGCCTAGCCAACAATCATCGCATATATAAGGCCATGCTGTATACATGTATGTAATATGTAATATGATACTGTGGCGTAAAAAAAAGGTTTATTTTACCGCTAGAAGGTGCTTTATTTTATGTAATTTGTGATTTTACCGCTATATGGCGCTTTATTTTACGTGTAATTTGGTCAATACACATGTCAAAAGGTGATTTTACCGCTATATGGCGCTTTATTTTATGTGTAATTTGGCCAATATACATGCCAAAAGGTGATTTTACGATTATTTCAAATATATTTTACACGTAAAATTGCATTAAACGAAAAAAAAAAAAGCATATCAACACAAAGTACTTAGAGCAGTGCATAAAAGCAGTCGAAAAGTGAGAATTGATCTCATTGCTTAAACTGGTTCTCTTTGAATCTTAATTTTACACTGCTTCAAATGCTGGCCTGGGGCCTTCGTTTTTGTTAAACTTTTCAGTGATGACTTTTTACATACATAATATTGATGCAATTCGTTCTGTTCTTTAACATAAAAGGACATCAGAATTAGCCATATACATTAGGCTTTTTTCTAGTCTAGTAAATCTTCTCTTGGTCTTTTTAATGGATACAAATACAACCATAATGACCAACGACTCGTCGTACAAATGCTTTCATTTATCATATTGATTCTGTAAACGGATTCCTATAGTTACACACAACACATGTTTACTCTTAAACAGTATATTATAGTAGAATTAAACTATTACTATAGGTGTTTAGATGTAATAATGAAAACACTCCCAGCCGAGCGGTAGGCCTTAGTACCGAATGCTCTTATTAATTAAGTTAGCTTTGAGTTGTTAAGCAATTATTATCTTTTTTTGTGGTTTAAGTTACCAAACTGCCCTTGGGTAGTCTGGGATTATTTGAATTGTTAGCTTTATATAAATAAATTAATACTTAAAAAAAAAATCCTGTATAAGCGGCAAAGTTATATCTTGAATAGTTTTGTCAACGTTCTATAAACCAACCGCCCCCATGACAACGAAACGACATTTTTAAAAATTGATGAGATAGTAACTCAACGAAAAGAGTCAACACTTTAGAAAAATCAAACCAAAAGTAATAATTTATTTGAACAAGAAATTCGTTTTAAATTAGGTATTTTTTAGTACATTTAGTACATCAGCTGTTTTATCGGCTACGAGCGGAGCACGCCTGAGTAATAAAAATAATAAAAAAACCGTAGGGTTGGTGATTTGAACAGATAAAGTACATTTATTAACTTGGGCAGGTAAGACCCATGTACATATATAGACGCATAATATAGAGACAAATTATTGAGTTCATGTGATCCAATTGTATTTAACAAATTCCGAAGAATTTCATATCAAATTTAACTTGAACTGCTTTTTAATTACATATGTACATACAATAAGCACACATGCACAAAATACATTGTACATCCAATGGTGATAAGAAAGCGTCGTCTGCATGACGCATTCATTGGTGGTTTCCATTGATTTTTCCACAGAAAAGAGGGGCACGGAACACAATCCAGTAAAATGGTCGCTATTCAGTTGTTCAAGGAAATCGGCAGCATCTTTCGCAACGTGAGTTTGTAGATGCCTTCCCGTAAAGTCGAGCGCAGCTTAATTATTGTTTTTAATTCGGGTCAGACGCCCACATATGCCCTTGTTCTGGAGACGCTGCTGCTGATAACCGTGATTTGGCTGCTGCTGCACAGGCGTGGCGGCGGTGGTCGTCGGCGGCTGACAAAGGAGGAGGAGGACCAGATAATCGCTGACTATACGCCAGAGCCCCTGGTGGGAGACACTGATCCCAATCATCCGCTGCTCCGCACCCGAATCGTTCAGTCCAAAGTGGGCAAGCACATCAAGGTGGATGGGTACGACTGCCTGAACCTGGGCTCGCACAACTACCTGGGCTTCCTGGAGGACCAGGAGATTCTGGAGGAGTCCTGCAAGTCGCTGCGAAAGTATGGTGTGGGATCTTGTGGACCACGCGGCTTCTACGGCACCATGGACGTGCACCTGGACCTGGAGCAGCGCATAGCCAAGTTCATGGGCCTGGAGGAGGCCATCGTTTACTCCTATGGCTTCTCGACGGTGGCCAGCGCCATCCCCGCCTACGCCAAGCGTGGCGACATTATCTTTGTGTACGTACTAGTCACTTGTGGCGCCTGATGCCTAAAGCCTAAAGCCTAAAGCCTCTTCTGTTCTCCGCAGGGATGAGGCTGTCAACTTTGCCATCCAAAAGGGTCTGGATGCCTCGCGCAGCACGATCGCTTTCTTCAAGCACAACGATGTCCAGGATCTGGAGCGCCTCCTGATTGAGCAGGACCAGCGAGACCAGAAGAATCCCAAGAAAGCACTGAAGACGCGTCGTTTCCTCGTTGCCGAGGGCATCTACATGAACACCGGCGAGATTTGCCCGCTTCCAGAGCTTGTATCCCTGCGCCAGAAGTACAAGCTACGCTTGTTCCTCGACGAGTCCATATCCTTCGGCACATTGGGCCAGGGCGGCCGCGGAGTCACGGAGCACTTCAATGTTGATGTGAGTGAAAAATACTTCCGAGATGCACTTAATTCCTATATTATATTGTCTTTTTACAATTAGCGCGATGAAATCGATTTGATCTCGGCCGGAATGGAGGGATCGATGGCCACAATCGGCGGCTTCTGCGTGGGCTCGCACTTCATAGCCGAGCACCAGCGCCTCTCTGGCCTGGGCTACATCTTCTCGGCCTCGCTGCCGCCCATGCTCACCCAGGCTGCTATCTCGGCGCTGGATCGCTTCGAGCGAGAGCCGCAGGTATTCCAACAGCTGCAGGACAAGGCCAAGCTGCTGCACCAGAAGTTTTCGAGGTTCACCAAGCTGGTTATCCGCGGCAACGAGCTGTCCCCGGTAAAGCACTTGTACTTGGCTACGGCAGCTGAAAACTACGATACGGAGCTGCATCTGCTCACCGAATTGGCCGACAAGGTATGTGTATGCTTCCTTGATTACAAACCCATCTATTCATATCCTGGCTCTCGCAGTGTATAGCTCGAGGTGTGGCCGTAGTACAGGCTGCCTACTTGCACGGTAGGGAGCACAAGCCGGTACGTCCCAGTATTCGCATCGCCGTCAACCGTCTTCTGGAGGAGACGGATATACAAGCTGCCTTCGAGACGATTGAGAGTGTGTCCAGCGCTCTGCTTTAAGTCCGCTACAAGTATGGGAGTCTTCCGACAAGGGCCTTCCCGCAAGGTCCGCGGACATTTTCCCTTTACAAATATGTTTTCACGTCCATTTCAGTATAAAATATTTGAGCACAACTACTGCTGGACTTGCACCTGCTATTTGGTTTGAATGTTTGGCATTTTATTAAGCAATAGAATTCTAATAAGTAATTGCAATGGTTACAAGGTACAGTTTTGCGCTGACCAAATAAAACTGTTAGGGTTATTTGTAATAAACCGGAGTTTTAATGGGTCCTTCCCAGTTTGAGAAGTTTCTGGAGCAAGAAGAAAGGCATGTACGTATATGGGTTTAGTCTTTATATTTCCCACTATATGGGTTTTGCCTTTGTACTTTTCGAGGGCTTTGTGTAACATATTGTGCACATTTTATTTACTAAGACGTGTCTATATTTTGGATCATAGATATCTTTACTTACGTCAATGTTTTATAAAACATGTTGTTGGAGTTCGTTGATACTGTCCTAGGAGAGAACATAAAAGCAGAGTTATTAATTGCTCTACTTTCTTAATTTGCATATTCTTATTAATAATTCCCCAAATTTCCCATTTGACCTACAAAGAGGTAAGTATTGTTGACATTTGGAAACCCAAATAGTCGAAAAGACCACCAATAATGGCTACAAACTTAACTCACTCAAGCAAATTTTGTAAATGCTTGAATCATATGCCTTTAGTTTCCTTCGGCTGTTATTTTAAGTCTTTTTAATAAACTTAAATTGTTAAATAGAGAATACAGGAATAGCTCTGAATTTAGAACTGTTTTGTCAACATTTAAATGTAATTTTCTGGTTTTATTTGTTTTGAAAATAAGTTCCAAACACCAAAAAAGGACTCGTATACTTACATATGTATTTAAGGGCGCAGGCTTGGCAATTCTGATTTTCTTAATTGGTTATCGTTCATAATATTATAAAACAATTATGGATAATTCTATAAAAAGCTCAACCGTAGTCCGAAAATACAAAACACCGACTATTTTGTATCATTAATTGTAGATAATTATACTATGTATAATTAAACTCTTACTGAAAACAACGACAAGGGAAATTAATTTACTTTAATATAAATAAACTAGTACATATGTTTTACATTTTTTAAAGATATTTTTTCAGTAACATACTTATGTTATGTTAACATACTTATGTTACGTTTTTACCACATTTACACGTTTAACTACATAAAAATAACAATAACTTTGTGCCTGCTATTACTATTATATTTAAAAAATATAAAGTCATACTAAATATATTCTAAATAAATATAAAAACAACATTTTAAAATGAACAGCTTAAAAGTCTTCCATTACGATTGAGTAGCTGAAATCAATGTTTAAACTGGCTTTCGAAACTGCTTTTCGACTTCTGAAACCGAACTACTACCAATATTTTCTCTTTTGTAAAAATAAAATAGTGTGCAAAGACTGTTTCTTTCACTTTGAATGTTTACGAATTTCGCATTCGACATTAGAGAATTTCCTAAATTTTTTTCAACAATTTTTAGATTTGGTAAAGTTACGAGCTTTATAATAACTAAAAAAATGTATTCCCATTTTAACAAAATAAAGTTTATTTTTGTTTTGTAAAAAATATATCAATTAACAGCATTAGAGAAATAAAAAAAATAAATAGGCAAATTGTTGAAGAGCCTGGCTTGATTCCATTAACATCCCGTTCAGCTACATGCACCTAATCATGATGCTTATCACTATACATGTGTACATATGTACCAAGGAGTTGAATAATAACTAAAATTACAATGATTCCTAAGCGCCAACGTGACAGAACAACCCCGTTCGTAACCCTTCGACATTCAAAATCAGACATCTGAATACGCTGCTATAATGAACTTGACAACGACGACCCAAAATCATGATGTTTTGCACATAACGCTTCGATGCCGGCTCACCGGCGATCGACAATCAGCAATCAGCGGCAATTGGGCGTATACTTATTATATATATATGTATTTATATGCATATGTACGTACTCCGGAGAGACATTAGTGCGAGTACGCAATATTTGGCGACGAAAACATGCAGCTGCGGACCGCGGAGACCGTTGTTTACATGCGCAAATGAGCCCGGCAAGGAAAAGCTGCAAAACAGCTGTTCAGAAAGCTCATGCCGCGTCGGAACTTTTGAGTTGGACTGCAGCTGATGGGGCGTCACAGTTCCGAGTGGACAGGCAGCGTCTTCGCTTCGTTCTTTGGTCCGTGATCTTCAGGCGCTCCCCATCCGTTCCGACATGGCGGAGGTTAAGGACATCGAGAAGCTGTTTGCCACCGACGGCTACCTGCGGCCCCACGAGCATGAGATCCGGCGCAGGTGAGTAACCAAAAGCCGCGTCGCCTGAACCCCCATAGGTTGGCGCTATGCCGGCTCTGTGTCGGCTCTATGCGAGTGATAAGCAGCGAGTGGACTCGGCCTCCAGCTCCGGCTGCATAACCAAACCATATCAGCCTCTGGCCCCGGTTGCCCTCGCTGCCGGGTGACATGCAGTTTGCGGTTGGAAAAACTGCGTTCGCAATGTCGAATGAAGGTCGTTGGTGTTTGCCGCCCTCCGTGTGTTTGTGTTTAAGCTTGTGTGTGTGCCTCGCGCTGGTGTTTGTTAAACTAATTTTATAAAGCGTGTTCCTTGTGTATCTGCTGCGTGCTGCCGGCGTGTTTGGAGCACGGATGATCTTGGCCTTGGTGGCCTTTTCCGGGTTGGCCGAATCGTGTCAACGCAATTCCTATTTTTGCACCAACGCGACGCCTCGCTGTAAATTTAAACATCTTGCCGGTTCTTCCGTTTTCCCCGATTCTGTTTTTGTTTCCTTTCTGCAAGTTAGGTTCTTTCGACATTTTTATGTTGAATCGATCCTCTTTACTCGTCCTATTCAACACCATTTAAGTCGGGAATTGGCACGCCACGTCGTATTTGAGATAGCTCCCCCATTTCCGATCGCTTTCTGATATTTCCTGGTGATTAGCGCCAGATGCGACTTACGAGTCAGCTCTTAAAACAAAGCCATTGCGGGACCGCGCCCTCGAGACTTATTAAACAAAACCTACACAGAGGTGGTAGTTATTGAATATAAAAGTAAACCCATCTGTACTTGACCAGCCCCAACAGTATAGAAATATGTTTTCGTGCACCTACATATGTACATATGTAGTTAGGTACGAGTTCTGAAGCTGTCCGTGTTAGAGTCCTCCAAAACAGAATAAAAAGATAAAAATTCTGCCCTATTAATTAGTAGTACATACAAAATATTATATTCTAATTTGAAGCTCAGTTCATTGAGTTATTTACATCGATTAGATCTATTGCTGTAGTTTATATCGAAGCTGATTACACAGGCCTGCATGACTCAGTTATAGTAACAATCAGGTGATTCTTATAGATATATAGAACTATAGAACACTTTGTAGTGGCGAAACGAGTGGCGTTGGGTTATTAATTAAAATTCCATAAAAAACACAAAAACTACACTTTTTTTAATTTGTTGTTAAAAAATATTTACAGGTGTTGTTACAGTTTACAGGAGTTGTAAGAAATTTCCCGTTGCCGTTAAAAAAATAGTTTACAGTGCTCATCTTTTGTGTTCACAGAATTATCAAATAAGACAACAAAAATGCAATATTAGCTAACGGACAAATATCCCGAGATTTTCTGCTTTTTATTATGTTCATTTTTGCAAAAAATTCAAAACGATTTATTTTGAGGTATCGTGGACACCGACGTTCAAAATGGCTTTATTCGGGACAGCGGTTTAAGTTTTTTATGGGTATACATTAGGGTTGTTGATAATATATCAAAATATCAATATACCGATATTTTTTCGGAAAAAGAATATATATATATGATAATATATTAACAACCCTAGTATATGTACATCTAACATAACAATCTCGTTTGAATTCCCCGTAACTTCCCACAATTTGTTGTAAAACTTTTACGGAATGATGCTAGGCAATTGTTAAAATTTTTTATTTTGAATTAAAATTTTTGTTATCCTCTTTTAAGATACTTAAAACTTAAACCTTGTCTTACCTAGCAACATTATTAATAGGTTTATGCTTCAGGTTTACTCTCTATTCTAAATACTTTTAATGTGATTACGTAATAATATAGAAAATAGTTCAAAATTCTGTTTCCTAAAAGCCACACGAACATAGCATAATTCATTTCTTGCACAGAATATTATAATGTTAGACCGAAGTTTTCACATTTTCGACCATAGGGGAAAAATCAGAAATATTCAATAGAGAAAAGTTAGACATTCTTTTGATTTGTAAAAATCATGAGATTTCTATGCTAGGTGGATAGCCCCAAGGATATACAAATCTTGGGCTTCCGAAAGCTTGTTTTTAAAATGATCTGCGATCAGAGTTGTAAATTGTTAGCCTCCCATAGCAATGTAATATCAAATATTAATTATTTTAACTAGCTTTGCCGGACAGCAGCTTTAAAAAATAAAAATCGATTTTCTCAACCTTGTCAATTCTCTTTCGGATCGACAAAATTACAGCTGATTAAAGCAGACTGAAGATAAGAAAGGGCATCACAGCTTTTATTGTGGAATGGTTTTTTTGTGACTTAATGCGCCAATCACTTTGTTTGAGATATATTCCACGGTCAGTTGAATTATAGGCGTCGAGAACCCTTTTTCTCAGGGCGACAGAAAACCAGCCTTTAGATAAACAGAATAATTATGAATGAGTTGAACCAAATACTTCTTATTTTTAGTATTGTCTTTTAACAAGATTTCAAGGGAGCCTTGAGCCAGCTCGAGAGTACACAAAAAGCTAATGTATGTATGTATCTTGAAGCTTGTATTTGCTTTGGTATTTTATCTTTTATCTCCCGTATACATATAAATACATTGGTTTTTGCAATTTATCACTAATAAATCGTTCTAATAATATCCCGTACACAGACATGGCGTTCTTCAGGACTGGCTGGGCAGAATTAACCAGAGCGAGGGCGGGCTGGAGCAGTTCTCACAGGGCTACAAGTACTATGGCCTCCATTTTCAGCCCGACAACTCGGTGATAGCCCGTGAATGGGCGCCAGGAGCCAGGGACGTCTACCTCACTGGTGACTTCAGTAAGTTGTGCTCCTGTTTGAAGGCAATAAATGGATGATGTATGTTGATGAAATCCTTGATTACCCGCAGACAATTGGCATTGGGAGTCGCACCCGTTCAAGAAGCTCGACTTCGGCAAGTGGGAGCTTCACCTGCCCCCCAATGCGGACGGCAGCCCGCCCATCAAGCACTTGAGCGAAATAAAGGTGATCATTCGCAACCATTCCGGCCAGTTGTTGGACCGGCTGTCGCCGTGGGCCAAATACGTGGTTCAGCCACCCAAGTCGGCCAATCAAGGCGTCAACTACAAGCAGTACGTGTGGGAGCCGCCATCCTACGAGCGTTACCAGCGCCAACACCCTCGCCCGGCCAAGCCCAAGTCGCTGAGGATCTACGAGTGCCACGTGGGCATCGCCTCCCAGGAGCCTCGTGTGGGCACCTACGATGAGTTCGCCGACCGAATAGTGCCTCGCATCAAGCGCCAAGGCTATAACTGCATCCAGGTGATGGCTATCATGGAGCACGCCTACTACGCGAGCTTTGGCTACCAGGTGACCAGCTTCTATGCCGCCTCCAGCCGGTATGGCAACCCGGAGCAGCTGAAGCGTATGATCGACGTCGCCCACTCCCATGGCCTGTACGTGCTCCTGGACGTGGTCCACTCGCACGCATCCAAGAACGTGCAGGACGGCCTGAACCAGTTCGACGGCACCAACAGCTGCTTCTTCCACGACGGCGCCCGCGGTGAGCACTCGCTCTGGGACAGCCGACTCTTCAACTACGTCGAGTACGAGGTGCTGCGCTTCCTCCTGTCCAACCTTCGCTGGTGGCACGACGAGTACAACTTTGACGGCTACCGCTTCGACGGCGTCACCTCCATGCTGTACCATTCGAGGGGCATCGGCGAGGGATTTAGTGGCGACTACAACGAGTACTTTGGCCTGAACGTCGACACGGACGCCCTTAACTACCTGGGCCTGGCCAATCACTTGTTGCACACCTTGGATCCGGAGACCATCACCATTGCAGAGGTAAGTGGGGGTCGAGCTTGCCCGGAACAGTAGTAACACATTGCTTTCTTAGGATGTATCCGGTATGCCCACCCTGTGCCGCCCAGTGTCGGAGGGCGGCATCGGCTTCGATTACCGCCTGGGCATGGCCATTCCGGACAAGTGGATTGAGCTGCTGAAGGAGCAGAGCGACGATGAGTGGAACATGGGCAACGTGGTGCACACGCTAACAAACCGCCGCTGGATGGAGAACACAGTGGCGTACGCAGAGTCGCACGACCAGGCACTGGTAGGGGACAAGACGATCGCTTTCTGGCTCATGGACAAGGAGATGTACACGCACATGTCCACGATGTCGGACTCCTCGGTGATCATCGACCGGGGACTATCGCTGCACAAGATGATCCGGCTGATAACGCACTCCCTGGGCGGCGAGGCCTATCTGAACTTCATGGGCAACGAGTTCGGTCATCCGGAGTGGCTGGATTTTCCACGCGTCGGCAACAACGACTCGTATCACTATGCCCGCCGGCAGTGGAATCTGGTCGACGACGACCTCCTGAAGTACAAGTACCTCAACGAGTTCGATCGGGCAATGAACGAGCTGGAGGAGCGCTACGGATGGCTGCATTCCGGACCCGCCTATGTCAGCTGGAAGCACGAGGGCGACAAGATCATAGCCTTCGAGCGAGCTGGCCTGGTGTTCGTCTTTAACTTCCATCCCCAGCGGAGCTTCACCGGCTACCGCGTGGGCACCAACTGGGCCGGTACATACCAGGCGGTGCTCTCGTCCGATGATCCGCTGTTCGGTGGGCACAACCGCATCGACGCCAACTGCAAGCACCGCTCCAACCCGGAGGGCTATGCCGGCCGGAGCAACTTTATCGAGGTCTACGCCCCATCGCGCACGGTCGTGATCTATGCCCGCGTCAGCGACTAGCCAGTAGAAGTCGAGATTTGAGCCGGACCCGGTCTCTGGATTTTTGAATGCCGGAACGAATTTCAGCCTTAGTCATAGTCTTTGTTAATGTTACGAATCGGAAAATCGCCATCGTTGAAATATATGCACACTGAGGTATAGTTTTCTAAAATCTATCTCGAATTTGTACTTAATGGGCTGAAAGTGACTATTATTTCATAATAACTAAAAGCGTATGTATACATATGGATATTATTTCCTGTAAAAACATTAAGCAATCGCATTTTTTATGATTTTTGACCCCCCTATTTAATCTGGAGTAAATGTTGAAGCAACTTGTTTTTAAATATATTTTTATATGAATGATTACGTAATCATTATTCCACCCCACTCCCCCAATAATACCCAGCCCCTTATTATTATATTATATATGTATATATATTAACGCTAGAGTTATATATTGGGTAGTAACAAGTTCGCTGCCGAGAACAACTAGGTGTACAAGAAACGATCTATGTGTGATCTGACATATGCATACTATAGTCTTGATTTACGTCTATGAAATGAAGCCATACAAGCCTCGAGTTGGCTAAAATATAGGAAAAACAATTTTTGAATACGTACGTTATTTATTACTGCATAAAAATTCCTTTTTCCGAAGATAACGTAAGGGGTAAGTATACCAGTGTAACCCATGATATATGGGGCCATATTCGGTGAATTTTTTACAATGAAAGTACTCCATAGAATGTTTTGAACATAAGGTATATTTTCAGCTATATTTAATAATCTTTTCTAGCAAAAATATTGATAAATGACAAAATATGCGCTCTCTTTGGAGAAAAAGGGGTGGTTTCGGGGCAAAAATAGGATCTATATTGGATTGGTGCACAAATAGGATGTTTTTAATGCTAAACATCCAATTGTAAACCGATTAAAAAGATCGTAGGCCATTGTGTTGGAAATATATATATATATATAAATATATATGTAAAATATAGTTTAAATTACGGCTGGTTTGTTGTTGTGTTTAATTTAGTTTACTAGTTGCGATCCCTACTTAGGTACACATATTTTATAACAATACTCATTTGACCCGCCTAAAGCTGAAGTGCTATTTTTAACGATTATGATTACGATTATACCTATATCATAACTTTCAGATATTTTAATTGAATTATTACCTACACTATGAATTATATATATATTTGATATATTCGTTTCTACGCAAGCTAGCCTTCTGTTTAAGAGCCGTTTGAGAGTTTTAAAATTACCAATAGTCATTTCGGACCGTATTGACCCAATAAAGATTCTATGCAAATTAATCTCTCAATTTTAGAGCTATTTTTTATTTAAGAAAAATCAGACGACTATAATAATGTAGCTGCAATAGAAATGGTCGAGAATTTCACATCATAACCATATAAGGTATACTTTTATTCTATTAATTTAAAAATGAAGTTTATATTTTATTAAAATCGAATTTTATTATATAGGAGCGATTGGTCAACTTATACGACAATCTGGGAAACACCTTTTATTTTATGTAAATGTTTTATACACTTCCAGTAAAAATAGCTAGGGAAAGATTGGGTTTAATTGCAAACTTTATACAGGCCTCGGCTTTCCAAAGTAAGCTTCCTATGTTGCTTTTTTGTGTTTAATTTTACATTTATTAAAGTTGTAAAAATGTATAAATATGTAAACCTAAGGAGATTTAAATTGATCCCGCTTATGTTTATTAAAACATTTTGGGTATTCCGTGAACTTGATGATACATTTCGTTTGTACAATTAAGAGAAAAGGTATAAAAAGTTTGCAAATATTGAGAAATCAATGCGACTAATCGTCGCTGCTGGACGTCTCATCAGAGCTTGTATCCTGCTGTCGGCGGCCGCGTCTCCTTGATGGTGGTGGCTTCTTGGTGGCTGGCGGCTTTCGACCCCCCTTCTTCGGCTTGGGACCGCGAGTTCGGTTAGGGTCAACCTCCGAGGTGCCGGGCTCCCTCGAGGGATCTGCGTTTGGGTTGACCTGCAGGCACTCGTTCAGCCGATTCTCGAACTCGGTGACGACGGCCTTGAGCTCCGGCTTGGCAAGCTTGTTGGTGTTGCTGATGATCAGCTTGAAGGACTGATAGACCTCGTCCACCTGCACCTTGTCTCTGAAGTACTGCATGTTGTCGATGAGCTTGTTCACGGACCGCTCGTTGTAGCTGAGCAGGCTGAGGCAGTAGGCGATGTCGCGCCATTGACGCTCCACGCGCGTCACCGGGAAGCGCAGACATAGCTTCTCCACCAGCGTCTCGATCTGACGGTCCTTCTGGATGAGGCCCAGAATGTAGGCCATGGTCGTGCGGTACTTATCCTCGTCCAGATTCAGGTTGATGTCGCCCAGCCGCGAGATGATATCCGGCAGGACGTTGTACAGGATGTTGGACTTGTTGGCGATCTCCTTGAAGAACTGCTTGGTAATGTTGCGGATCTCCTCGTCATCGTCCACGATGCAGAGCGCCATGTCCGCGATCTGGCCCTTCACGCGTATCATCTCGTTGAGGATGAGGTGCGACAGCATCTTGACGGCGGTTAGCCGCAGCTCAGTGTTCGATTCGTGCAGCTGGGCGTAGAAGTGCCCCGTCCACGGCTCGATGATGTTCGGGAAGCGGAAGGTGAGGTCCGACAGGCCCACCACCGTGTTGCACTTGATTCGGATGTTCTTGGTCAGGCTGAGGATGTTCATCAGGAAGCTCATGTTGGTCTCGCAGAAGCGCGACGACACGGTCATCAGACGGGCCAGTGCCAAGGTGGCCGACTGCTGCAGCTTGGCGTCGCGGAACTCGCCGGGCCTCTGGCAGATGGTCTTGATGAATCGTGAAAGTTTTGTCAGCAGGGCCTTGGGGTTATAAAGCAGCATGTCCTCGCCAATGCTGTGGATCTCCTCGGCAATGTTGTCTTCGGCCGTGGCCCCCACCAGATCCTCGTCCGGCTCCTGTTGCGGTTCCGCCGTCACTGCCGACAGCCTCTTGCGCACCTCCATGGCGGAGACGTTGAGCGTTTTCCGGCAACTAACCGGCGGCGGCGCCTTGTTCCGATTGTTCCGCTCCTCCTGTGCTGTCAGCTCCTCGCGGTACTTCATGTTGTTGTAGATGTCCATGTCCAGGAAGATCATCTCCTTAATGGTCATGTAGCCAACGCAGAACACGAAGCGCGAGACCAGGTAAACGGGCATCATCATCTTGCCCCGCTGGAGTGCTGAGTTCTGCGTGAGGGGCTGGGTCTGTGAGCAGGGTATCTCCGTCGGAGGCTGCGAGCACATGTCGTTCTCCTTATCGGCCACCGCCGCCTGGGAGGGACCTACAGCTGCTGCCACATCTTCCGCGCGGATCAGCCAGCTTTCGTTGAACCGCTTAACCAGCGCCTTCACCAGCTCCTGCGAGATCACATCCGGCGCCTGGCACATCTTGTAGAAGTACTCGAACACACTCATGGCCAGGCCGTCGAAGTCCGACAACTTCTGGTGGAAGAAGAAGTCCAGGAAGAGGCGGGTGATATTCCCCACGAACTCCGAGTTGCTGTCGTGCCGCTTATAGAACTTGGCACTGGTGTCCGACTTGATGGAGTTGACCAGCAGCTGGAGGCAGCCGGTAAAGATGCGTGGATCGCGGCGCACCCGCGGCCCGACGGCGATGTCCTCAATGATGGCACTATTGGCCGACGCAATGGCGGCCTTCGAGTTCGAGGCCATGATCAGCAGCTGTAGGGAGAGACGCGACTCTGCGGCACTGGTTCCCTCCAGCTTGAGGGTGAATCGCTCGAACAGCACCTGAATGACCAGGGCATCGATGTCGCCAGCGGCTATCCACTCGGCCATCACCGATTCCATGGCCGTGTAGTGGCCGTACTCGATTTCCGAAAGGAACTTGGACAAGTTCTGCACCACGCGGATGGCGTGGACGCGGCCAGTGTGGTCCGTGGTGAAGAGCACTCGCTTGTAGGCATTGGAGACGGCGTCGCGCTTCTCCTTGTCCGAGGACCACACGAGCTGCAGCATCCGCTGCATTCCCGTCTCGGTGCCATGGATGCCGAACATGTAGCCGGTGGTGAACAGGTCCACCGCCTCGAACACGTCCGTGTTCGTCTTGGACATGAGCAGCTCGTGCAGCTTGGGGAATGCCGATGACACCAGCACCGCGAAGTCGGTGCTGTCCTTGAGGAACTGCACCGTGGCGATTTGCTGCAGCATCTCATTGTTGCTCTGCTTCAGGCCGGCGGCCACCAGGTGGTATGTCTTCAGCAGGGCCAAAACGTACACGCAGTGCTCCTCGTGCTTCAGCTGGGAGCTCAAAGCCTGGTTGCCAGCCAAGTAGTCGACCTTGCGCACCAGTACAATCACCTCCTTGTAGTTCTTCTCGCGCATCAGTGGCACGATCTTCTGCAGAAGGGCCTCGTCACTCTCCTCCTTGTCGAACTGCATGTCCGGGAACTCGGTGAGGTTTTCCTCGATAAAGGGCAGCAGGTCGGGGGCCACGGCGCCCCACTCCTCGTTCAACTTCTCCTGCTGCTCGCGCTCCTCCTGCAGCACCTCGTCGAGCTTCTCCATGGCCTCGACCTCCTTCGCGTGCTTGGCTCGCAGCTCGTCGATGGACAGCTTGCTGGAGTAGGGATTGCTCTCAAGCGCGGACTTAATCAGTTGCATGGCGGCCCGCCGCACCAGCGAGCTCTTGTCCTCCAGCCGCCCGATGGCCTCGCTCAGCACGTTTATGATGAAGTTTAGCGGAATGGCGTGCTGCTCCTTCAAGTGGTGCCAGATGCTCAGCACCTTGGAGCGCACGTGCGCGGATACGTCGCAGATGTGGGCCAACAGGTGCTCGAGGAACTCGTTGCGCACCTCCTTCAGCTCCTGGCTGAGGCCTTCCGAGGTCAGTTCGCTGACCACCGTGTCCCCGAGGATCTGCAGCACACAGTTGCGCAGCGTGTGCGACTGGCAGTCCAGTAAATCGTCGGCCAGCTTTGCCAGGTGCGGTATAATCAGCGAGGGCGCGATGTTTGAGAACTCGGTCAGGAAGTTGGCAAAGTGCTTTGACACCGCCGAATCGGAGCTGTCCTGCATTAGGACGTCCACAATGCTCTTGATCAGGATCGAGAAGACCGAGGAGATGCCGTACTCCTCGTGCAGAAGGAGGATGCCATTGGCCACAGACGCGGCGGCGTGATCGGTGTTGCGCAGGATCTGCAGGATGCGGACCGGAAAAGTCATGGCATGATTGAAACGCTTGATGGCGGTGCCCAGGATCTGGAAGACCGTGTCAAAGACGTGCCGGTTGTCGTTGCGCGCCGGCAGCAACTCCAATGTCCGATAGCAGATGTCACAGAGCATGGAAACACAGTCTTCCTCGGCGACAGGCGGACTCCAAAGCTTCTCGAGCGGACACAGCATAATGTTAAACAGCTGAACCAAGAACTTGCCGCGCTTGATGTCCCAGTCGGGAAAGTTCTCCGGGGATTGCTCCGTCTGCTTTCCGCGCTTCTTTTGAGCGTTGAGCAGACCGTCGCGCTGTGCGACCTGGAAGACGTTGTCGATCTTTCGGACAGTGTTCACCTGCAGGTACAGCGTCATCTTGAACAGGTTCAGGTATCTGTTGCGCTGCTGGTTGCTCATCGGCTCGCTAGCGGTCAGCAGCGGCTGCAGGTCCTGGCCCAAGTAGTCCACGGTCAAATAGAGCAGGTCGAAGGCCCGCATAAGGTTGCGCATGGAGGAGTCACTGCTGCAGTTCGACTCGATGATGGAGTAGTAGGTGTCGAAGTGCTCGAAGATGTAGAACGGGTCGCGCAGGATGGCCTTCCGCTTGCATTCGAGCAGCTTTTGGGAGATATCGGCGTTGCCGAAGATCTCCTTCACGTAGTACTGGTCGCCGCAGCTGTTGACCAGGTCCGTGGCGTTGAGCGGCAGCACGAACTGGAAGTCCTGAACCTCCTCCATCGTTGGCTAATTCAATTGAATTCAACTCAGTAATCGTCGGCGTTTGTTTTTCGTTGTTTGTCTTTTCGACGGTGGCGTCCTAGTGATGTCAAATCTTGGCGGCAGATCTGCCAGATAGATTGATCACCGGCTATCGACAGCGTTGCCAGAGCTGACCAATCAT
Organism: Drosophila kanapiae; assembly: GCA_008042475.1. NCBI lineage: Eukaryota > Metazoa > Arthropoda > Insecta > Diptera > Drosophilidae > Drosophila > Drosophila kanapiae. Next base: position 70,571 of record VNJM01003637.1, read on the forward strand.
CGATGACACTAGCGATAATATCGGCGGCTTGACTCTGGTCCGCACTATCGCTTGTATTTTGATATTGCATATGTGTTTCTAAAGAAACAGAAATGAAATTTGTATATTTTTTTTATCTATTGCCACCAAGTCTTAGGCATTCTTTTACACAAAAATATTCTCCTACATTTTAAATAATTAATTTTGTTTTTAAAATACTTACTAATGTTAACTTCTATGTAAATAACTTTATTGTAATTTAATTAATGCATTGGTTATTAGTATCTAGATTTAATATAATTTTACTTGCTTTGAAAATTATAAAACTTATTTTGGATTTATATTTTCATAAATGTATTTTACTTATTAACAGAAACATAATTTAAGAATCTATATATATAAAAATGAAACCCGTTTTCCGTTGTCATCGCATCACGTGTGAACGGCTGGACCGATTTGGCTTATTTTTTTTTTTTTAGTTTTCTAATACTCTGTACAAGGTTCTTACGGAAACAAATATTAAGAAAATCGCTCAGAAGGATTAAAAAATATACATTTCATTTTGCATATTTTAAAAATCGCGCGAGTTACATAGAACACCCTGTCTCTGTACCCTCCTGTCACACCCTGTTACGACAAATAAGAAGTGCATAAGGCGGTCACACTTTGATCGGGGACATGGTCTCGCACCCTCTCGCTCTCACCAACGGGTTCTAAAGGAAAAGACGAATAATCTCCAGCCCTGAGTAACGGGACCAAAAGCGCAGCTCTTAGTTTTTAGCATATACATAATTCTTAAATAAAGATTTCTTACTCTTTGTTATATCACCAAATTGGAGACACGCATCTTTACTGAAGTTGAAATAAGGAAATAAGGATTAATTTTTATATGGAGGATATAATAGATTCCAGTTCAAATTGAATAGGTTCTCATACATAAGATAGGTCAGCTATACAAAATAAAGTAGTTCATCAAAGCTACGCTAAGGCAGTTCGCCGGGTCAACTATCTGAAATAATTTGACATGATAGACGTTTACGTAAACTTTACAGGAAAAATAAAACGATGTCTCTAGGTAGCAGCACTCTTACTTGATTGACGAAATTTTGTTCAGAACTCTCCGACTCTCTCTTGGTCGGTTTTGTGACTATTGACGATGATTTGACATTCGACTTCTAGGCGAAACGAAGTTCGCCGGGTCCGCTAGTTTACAATAAAAAGAAAAGTTCAAAGAAAAAATAAAATCCTAACCAATAACACTAGATTTTAAGTACAAGCCTCAACACGCATAAAAAACCAAAGGAATATAAGCTTAAAAGTTATTTATTATTATGTTAATTATTAGTCATTGCTTTATTTCTACAAGATTATTAATAGAAGATTGCAACAAAAAACAGAACACCAAATATCGCAATAAAAATATGACTTAAGCTGGTTTCTTGTTCTTAACATTTAAATGTTTCTTTAAAAGTATACAAGATAGAAATACTACTTCGTGACCCTTCAGTTTGTATACCCTTGCAGTTTGCAATTGGTTAATTAAAATCGGTCCATTTTCGTCAAATTGGATAATATTTAATAGGAGAGATAAAAAATATGTATATGTAAGTGCAGCGATTTGCTAATCAGCAAGGTTCCCTATAAATCGAACGATCGCTTCTATGACAGTTATAATAAATGTATTTCATGTTATATGCGAATATGTTATATTATATATTAGTTTCCTATTCATTTTTCGACCGTTTCTATGAGAGTCTTATGATGTAACGTCGATTTTCCTAAAGTTAAAACCAAAATCAAGAAAAATAACCATCTTCGAAATATATGAAAATATATTAAAAACGGCGAAATTTTATTTTTTTCAACATTTTCCCGATTGTATCTATTTTAGCTTTATTAAATAGTCGTCTGATCTGGTGCGTTCTGACTTATATACTACCTGCAATAGACTAGACAATATAGTATCTCTCACAGGTTTTAATTCAAATAGCATGATAATTTTTTTACCTTCAGTAACAGGTGCTGTTATTGTCATTAGATTAATATTGGTCTATATCTATCTAACTATAGCTACTATAAGGCCGTTGGGTAAATTTTTACATTACGGCTTCCTTTCTAGATTTACCATAGTATACTATGATTTAGTATGCAAACAAAAACAAAGCGTATATGTATTTCTTGTTTATAAAACCTATATTACTTACTAAAATAGGAGAATTAAAAAGCTTGATTTACAAAGCCACATATGCATCTTTGCTTCAAGACGAGTTTGGGGTTTTGGGACAGCCTTCTAGTCTCAGATTTCTTCGCCAAGGATGATTACAGGTAAGGTAAGGACTAACAACTAGAACGTCGATGTATATAGTCTCTTAATTTGGAATGTGTAGATCAGTGGCCAAGATTCGTGCTATTGTTACATTCGCAAAGTCAGTCTGACGACTATAATTTATTGGGTTAGTCATGAACAATTGCAAATCACATTTAACGCATTTAACTTTTAATACTTCGCGTGACGAAATAAATAAATAAATAAATTAAATATGACTAAAGGTTACCTACCAGTTTCCGATAGACCGTCTGCCAATAATTAAGACAAGCAGTGATTATTGCTTTAAATTTTTAAAATTTTTATTTTATTGTATGTAATAAATATATATATGTAAAGTAATATTAGCTTTAGACTTTTATCATACATAATGTAGGCTACATCGAGGTTGCTTAATGGCTACACTTTTGCTTCGTTATTTCATAGAACTTAGGCGTAATGTATGTATATCTTACAGAAGTGCAACTTATCTTCGCTCGTTTTTTGTGTCTTAAATTACATATTTATAGATATTGTTTGAATCATTGTCTTCCATCGATTTAAGTTAGGGGCTAGGCTTATTCTAGCTCTGCTTAGCCTAGCGTGTTGGGTTCTTGGTTTCTCTGCTAGAAACTTGTTTAAAAAAATACTCGATCCAAAAGTATGGGGCCTACAACTTAAGAGTAATGTTAGGTCAGTGCGCTATGCTTGAGTTCCTATTTGCGAATGAATGGCATAACAAAATTGCGGATACAAAATATATATAATATAAAGAATATACAACATGTTAAAAGGATATAATGACAAGGGGACTCGGGCTGCACGGATATTGGATGGGTTAACAAAAATAAATAAATAGACTGAGAACTTATGGAATAAATACTAAAAGAACTGCGTACGTCGCATAGTCGCCTGTCTGTTTCTCTTTAAGCAAGGAACAAATTAAATATATATAGGTGTTTTTGGAGAACTCTCTTGAATAGATCGATAGAGTAGTCCTCACAACTTGAAATTAGGCTAATACCTATTTTTCACTGCACAGAGACGGCAGGTAAAATAGTTACAACTGGTTTGGGGTGTGTGTCTCAACGTCTTTGCACTTTTGCGCTTAAAAGTTACCTTAGGCGTACGAATCTACTTAATTATAAGCTGCTCCTAAGTTTGCCTTGAAATGTACATACATACATATTTGATTCATTCGCGTGTGTGTGTGTCTCTGTGTGTTGAACAACATTTGATTTGAATTCATTTAGGCATTTGGTTCGGTAATAAAAAAATACATTTCTTATATGCACATCCAACATTGTAGTAAGTAATATCAGTGAGTTGTAGCTTTGCTTATGTTTGAGTTATTATTCAATGTGTTTATCCCGTCCCTTCCCCCTTACCCCTTATTGGTGGCCAAATGTGACGATTTTTGATTTGATGTTCGAGAAGGAAAACCAGCAAGGGCTTAAAGTCTGTTGCCGACAGTGGAAGGCTGGGCCAACGCCAGCTTTCCACCATGGGCAACCGAAGAATCGCTGTTAGTTATAGAGATTTGACGTTTCTAAAAGAAGTACGTGGTCGGCATTATGGTGGCACTGTTCAAAAATCGACCCATTTGGCCACCCATTAGCCCCTACGCGGCAAACAGCTGAGCAGCAGCAGCAGCAGCCTGTTGCTGTTGCTGCTGCTGCTGCGGCTGCTGGGGGGCTCCGGCTGCCAGTATGGGAATGGCAGTCCCATCGGCCGTCAGCAGCAGGGTCTGCGTGGCCTGGGGTGTCGCGGCAGCAGCTGGGTGCTGGGGCACCGGCTCGGCGGCCAGGGCCACGCTACCCGGCAAGGCAATCAGCTGCTGGTGACCAGCCTTGCTGGGATGCGGCACCTGGGTGGCGGCGATGATGCTGCCGTCGGCCGATTGCAGCAGGATTGTGTTGGCCGGCAGATTGAAGCAGGTCACGGTTCCGTTGGAGGCCACCGTCTGCAGCTGAAGTGGAGGCGGCTGGGGATGCGGCTGAGGAGCGAGCAGCATCGTCCCCGTGTTGCTCGGGCTGCTCAGGCCGAGTCCATCGCTTTCGTTGGAGCTCGTGGGCCCTGCCTCCTGCAACTCTGGCTCTGGCTCCTCGCAGGGATCTTCGTCGATAATCTCCTCTACCAGATCATCCTCGTTCAGCTCCTCTATGATGTCGTCCTCGTTTTCGATGTATTCACCATCGGCCTCAATGCCGGAACTAACCATGCTGACAACGCCACCCGGGGGAGAGGGAGTGGGAGTGGGCATAGCCAGGTAATTATCGCTCGCTGACTTGGCCGTCACGGCCGTGCCCTTGGGTATGCGGAACTTGCGCAGGATCTGCGCAGTGGAGGAGGAAAGCGAACCCAGGGCCGCTGCATCCTCGTCCAGATCCTCGTCAAGCTCGTCTTCCTCGGCCAGCCCCTCCTCTTCCTCGGAGGCCAACTGCTGCTGCTGGTCTTGTTCCGCAGCTGCCGCTTCCGTGGCGACAATCACCTGGCGCTGATTGCGGTTGGATGAGTTAACGCGAACTAACGTCACGCCGCCGGTTCCGGCTGTGAGCTTGGAATTGCCATTGAGAATGCTTATGGGCTGATGCTTGCCAGCTGCAGCTCCTCGGGCGGCCAGCAGGATGACGGATGAGGGCTTCTTGGGCGTCGGCTTGAGGCCATTGCCACCACTACTGCTCACCGCGGACACATTGTTGTTGCTGCTGTTGGTTTTGGGAGGAAAGAGAGATGAGACATCGGTTGCATTATTTGTTGGGGGAGGCGGCACATGGGACATGGGATCGGAGGACATGGGAGTAGTAGTTCTGGACGAATGTATAACAAAGTCGGCGAACTGGTCGACGAAGCTGCCGCTGGTGCTGCTGCTACTGCCGCTGGTGTTGCTGCTGCGACTGCAGCCTTTGCTGTTGCGGTCGGCGAGGCGAGCGCGTGCACGGGCGTTCGCCTGCTTGACGATGATCTCTTCGTAGTAAATGCGATTCGCTTCCGCTTGGCGACGCTGCAAATCATCTTGGAGAGGTTTCTGGGTCTGATTTTGGTTCGGATTCTTATGGTTGTTGTTGGTTTTCGTGTTCTGGGTTCTGTGATTGCTGGGTGGTGTGTTGTATGGCCGCTTGAACATTGCTTGTTTCTGGTCGTGGTTGTTGTGTTTAGAAGAACCTGTTTGTTGTTGATGTTGTTGAGGTTGTTGTGTCGCATGTTCATGAATTTCGTGTGCAAATCATAGGGAATAACACAAAAGCACAAACAACACAGACGAACGTAAAATGTTGTTGGGTGAAAAAAGAAAAAAATAAAAACATTTTGATTAGCATGTGTTTCGCAGGACTTTCGTCTTGATTTTTCTTAGCTCGATTAGTTCGATTCGATCCATTAAAGTTCAATGTAATTCGGGGTTAGTTATGCTTAAATCAAGGTTAATTCGGGTTAGTAAATTATAATATTGACGCTTATGACTGATAGCTTAATGTAATGAGCGATTGTGGACGTGTGTAGTTGATGGATGGATGTATTGGGAATGTTTGTTTTTGGTTTAGGTCAAAAAACGCAGTCAGGCGACACTCGAAAGGGGGGAATTGACTCAAATTTATAGTGCGATTCCAATGCTACATATTTTCACATTCTCGGGTACTTTTCCCTTATGTTTACAAGGAGACTCCAATAACGAAATTGAATAAAAATACCCTATATTTGCCATTCGTCCCGAAAATCTATATACTATATGATCAAAACTAGCGAAATATATCTATTACTGACCAAAGTGCCCTCTCTTGAAACCATACTTTCATTTCTTATTGTTTAGAAATAATTATGTTTTTGTAACCAGTCTCAAATTTCTTATTGTTTATTAAATTATTCTGTTTTTGGCAAAAAGATGAACACAAATATGCTCAAAAGCAGCATTCCGTAGACGTAGTCCTTGATCTGTTGCAGGAAAAATTGTCCTTGAAATATAAGGCTGCGAAACTCCAAGCATTCGACGCCGTCCATTCAAATGTAAATCAAACGGGTTCAGCTACTAGTGCCATTCTCATGTCGCCGAATAATGTAAATGTAGCAGTGGAATCATGTACATTCAGATTGTGATGATATGTATGTCAATCAAAAAGGGTTTACAGTCGAGTGTCGGTCCAGGCGGCGGTTTCCTTTATCTTTCAAACGACTCTTGAGAAGTCAAACCAATTGTTAGGATAGGGTTTTATGGTATCCCTAGGTACTTTGGTTAATAACAAAACAGAAAACGGTGGAATGCAAAACAAACTCAAACGAAGAAATAAAACGAATAAATAAAAGTACACATACCTTGCACTAATGTCCAATTTTATATCTTTTATATATTTTTTGTATTTCTTTTGTATTATAATTTTGTTAATCGAATTGATTGTGGTGGTGGTGGGAGGTGGTTATTATGTTTTAATTTTTTAATTTTTCTGACTTTGTTGACACACACAACAAGCGATGGTGGAGGAATATGAATGAATAGAGGCAAGAGGCAACTGATGGGAGGTCCTCAAGCGAATGAGTATTGTATGGCTAGGTGATGTGTACACACTGCTTCGATCAGTGTTTGTTTTCTGATATTCTGTTTCAGCTTGGCTTCCATTTGCGTTGCTTTTGCCCGAGGCTTGTGGGACTGACTCTCACACTCAGCGCGGAGTTTTGATGCAATTTTTGGTACTTTGGTACTGCAGCTTTCGGTGGCGATCGACTGTTCTCTAGAGGGCTAGAAGCACGGCCTCTGATATATCGTAGCTACGCGGTTTGTAAGGCGAATATTTTTTTTTTTTTGGGTTTTATATTGCCGGATTGTTGGTTCATTGATTGATTTGATTGATTGATTGGTTTGTTGGTGGGTTGGTTGTGTGTACATAAAATAAAACAAGAGAAAAAGAAAGAAAAAAAAGAACAAAATTGCATTGAAGTATAAAAAACGTATTTGAACACAAGTTTGTTGCTCGAAACGAAAAGCGAAACGAAATGGTTATTGTGATTACTGGTTCGGGTTATTCATTCGGTGGCATTCGTTTAGCAGATAATATAGTACAAAGAGCAGTAAAGCCAGCCAGACACTGAGAGGCTCCCATTGCTGGCAAGTTGTAAATAAATAAATGCACAAAAATCAAATCAAATACGATCTAAATACAAACTAAAAAAGAACTCAAAACTTTAAGGTCTACAAAATAATCGTTCGTACGTAAGAACTAAGATGCTGGAATACAAAAATAAAACTAAATTATATGAATAATACTATTGTTTAAAACTAAACAGGTTAATGCTTAACATAAGTACTTGGTTCGACTTTTCAGCACGTTTGCTTTTAGCCCCCCTTTCCCCCACATTTGTTCTGTTTTCGTGTGTTCGCTGGCGGCCATCGGGTGTTGCAAGTGTTTAGTAGCAGGTACGGCGGCGGTGGGCGACTCTACGTGAGGAAAACCAGCGTCGTCGCCGCCGCCGACGATCTCAACGAAAGGAATACGGAGACAGATATAGAGCGATAGACTTTACGTTTAAAGTACAAATACAGAAAGAGATACAGAGATGCAGATACTGAGATACAGATGCAGAGCAGCAATCTAAACGGGCGCGTTACTCTAGGAAGGTTCAAAGGAGACGGGAAAGGGCTAGGGAGCATAGTTAGTTGGAAAGGATTGGTTTACCTAATCTCTTTGGTCTCCAGCAGCGACGAGGTGTTCACGTCGTTCACCGCATTGATCATCGACGTTGGCGAAAAGGGCAGGTGGTACATGGATGCGGCGTCCAGGGCATAGGTGTCGCCGCCGCCCTTGATCAGCAGCTCGTTCTTAATCTCCATGAATTGCTGGTGCGGATTGTGGTGCGTGGCGAACGGATGCTGCTGCTGCAACAGTTGCGTCTGCTGGTGTTGTTGCTGCTGGTGGTGGTGCTGCTGATGCTGGTGCTGCTGCTGCGTTTGCGCGTCCAGCGCGTTTGCGTTCAGCGTGGGCTGGGTGCCGGCGTGCGTGGTGAAGGTGTACTGTGAGTACGGACAGAGGTCGCCCAGCTCGGCCGATTCCAGCTTCGGCTGGAAGCTCTGAAGACCGTCCGGCGTCAGGATCTGGTAGCTCTGCACCGTGCCGATTACGTGTTGTTGCTGCTGCTGCTGCTGCTCTGCCGCAGCCGGGGTGGCCGCCGCCGTGGAGCTAAGATAGGTCACGTTGTCTAGCTCGTAGTGGGACTGCTGCGCCTGGCCGGCGCCGGGCACCTTCAGCGGCTGCTGCTGCTGATGCACCAGTTGCTGTTGCTGCTGCTGCTGTTGTTGATTCGTCTGATATGTGGACGCCGTTGGCTGCTGGCGCTGGGGCGTCGTGGTGTATATTGCCTGGCTGCCGTCCAACTGAAGGGGCACCAGATTGCCGGCCTGGTCCTGGATCATGATGCTTTGGCCATGCAGCTGCTGCTGCAACAATGCCTGCTGCAGCTCCAGCTGGTTGGAGTAGATCAGCGTGGTGGTGGGAGCGGCGGCCTGGCCGCCATTAGGTGTGGTTGGTCCGCGCTGCAGGGCCACTGAGCTGGTGGCACCAGGATTGGCCAGCGCCAGCTGTGCTCCACCAGGCAGAATCATCCCGCTGAAGTCAAGCGAGGGTAGCGTCTGCAGCTGCTGCTGCGGCTGCTGTGGCTGCGACGGCGTCGTGGAGTTGAGGGTGTGCTGCAACGGCTGCTGCTGCTGCTGCGAGTGACTTACGCTGACCGGCGACCCGGTTAGAGCATCTGCGTTCTGGACTTCATCTAGTACGCTGTCGATCTGAGCCAAGCGCTTCTTAGCCGGCGTGCTGCCATCGCCCCCCTTGGACTTTCGGACTCGTGGCGTGCGAGCGTTTCGCGCTCTCTTCGCCGGCGGGCCGTCCGCCTTCAGAGGCGTCGTGGTGGCTGACGGCGGCATGGGAACGTCGCCGTGCTTGTCCTTCTTGTGCATCTTCATCTTGTCCGGGCGCGAGAACTCCTTGTTGCATATGGGGCAGGCAAAGATCTTGCGGTTCTGGCCCTCGTGGAAGAGATACGCGTGCCGCTGGAAGCTGTACTTGTTCTTGAAGGTCTTGAAGATGTCGTTCTTGGCGCAGACGAGGCAGTACGCCACGCCGTCAATGATGTGCTCATAGCGGGCGATGTCCAGGCCGCGCACGCTCATCTTCTCCAGGTACTCGCCTTGCTCGTCGTCGGCGATGACGCGTGTCTTGCGCTTGCGCTTCTGCTTGGCGGCTGCCGCCGAGCCCGCCTTAGGCGCCATCGAGGTCACCGCGTTGCCCTGATCCTGGCTGATTGTGTAGCTGGTGGTACCGGCCGCCTGCTCCGCCGCCTCGGCCTCCACCTCGGCCTTGATCACCTGGAACTCCTCGTACTCGTGCTCATGGTCCTGGTCGGCCTCGTGGTCGTTATCGTGGTCGGGATCGTGTTCGAGGCTCTGCTCTTCGTACTTGACCTGAAGCAGGCCAGTTTCCTCGTCGTCCTCCTCCTCGTCGACGGCGATGCCGTGCTGTGGGTCGTACTTGATGATATCGGCGGCCACAGCGCTGCTGCCGTTGCTGAGGCAATCGCTGCTGCCGGGCTCGCTTTTGAGCACGTGGTACTCCTCGTACGTGCTGCCGTCGAACTCGATGATCGTTCCGTCTGTGTTGACCAGAGCCGTGGTCGTGGTCGTGGTAGGAGCGACGCTGCTCTGCGGCAGGGAGACGGGCGTGGGCGCAGCGGAGCTGACCGCCGGCATGCCGCCATTGTAGTTCTCGAACACTATGGTGGTCGGTGTATGTCCGTCCTCGCCAGTGGTGGTGATGTAGTGGTACTGCGGCTGCTGTTGCTGCTGCTGTTGCTGCTGCTGCTGTTGCTGAGCGTGAGCGTCCACTCCGTTTGTGTTGGTATTGGCGTTGGCGTTGGCGTTCGTATGCAGGATGGAGGACGAACTAATAGTTGTGACCACATTGTCTTTTGTTTATATATTTTTTGGAAAATACATATTCGGTTTCGGTTCATAAAAGATGTGTTTGAATGTAATATTTGCATAAATCAATAAATCAATTCGTAATCGAAGTCGGAATCGAAATCGAAATCAATCAACAATTCACTCAAATCAGGTTCGAATAAAAGGAATGCAGTGCAAAATGAAAGCTACTCGCGGGGGCCAAATGCGTGCAGAGATGCCACAGGTGGCTAGCACCTGCGCCACCTACCTACACGTGCCACTTGATTTGCGTATACAGGATATTCGGAGGGAACGTAGTGAGTGAATTGGTTTTTGTTTGTCGGCAGAATCTGTGTTTACTTAAGTCTACTTTACAGCAATCGTAATCGTAACTCTGGTACAGTACTCGCAACTCAATACGTACTAAATAAAACTAAATAATAAATCTAGATAAACTGAGGCTGAGGTTTTATAGGAGGACAGAGCAGAGAGGATGAAACTGGCCCCTCGAGGGACCGGGTGTGTGTGTGTGTCGATGGTGTGAAACAATAAGTGAAGGGTCTCTCTACAGAGGTATATAATAATAACTAAATCGTAAACGCAAATATATAAAAACTAAGACCCACAATTGCCATCTTTGAGCCCAGAGAGCAGCCCAGAGCAGACGCAGGCGCACTGTCGCCGACCGCTGGGCCGCAGGACTGGTCGCCAAAAATCGAACTGCAGCGGAAGCTTAATCTCTAACTAAATCGGATAAGTTAAGATAATTGACCAACACGACCGACTCTTGAGCCTTCTTCTGCGCACTTTGCAGGGAGGAGTGGAGGTGTTCCTGCTGTTGAAATGATTTGTGCATTTATTTATGTTATAAAGATCCAATATAGTTCATGAGAGTTCGAGAAGGGATAGAGTCACGGACCTGGGAGTGGGTCGCAGGTCGTGAATTATAAACGAGAGAGCATGTACATATGTAGTGTGTGGAGCAGTCAATAAGCAGTTGTTATTAATTGGGGGATTTTATGCGTTTGGATATCGATCGGTGATGATTCCTGAAGAGTTTCTCGCGACAAGAACACAGCAATTGGAAGTCAAGTTTGTCCTCTGTTTTTTAATATTTATTTTCTTTTTCGTTAGGTTCTGTTTTCTCTAAATTTTGGCACCAATCACGATATTTTTGAAATCATAAACAAATTAATGTTCGCTGGGTGTCGGATGGTGAAGTGTGCAATGAGATGGAATGACTGTGCAACACTCGGGGTACGAAAAACGACCATATAAAGAGTAAGATGAGTAACGATGAGTAACGATGCATTCGAATTACAAATTACTTATCTTGAAGCTTTATATTGTCTTTGGTACGAAGTACAAAGCATGAGATCGGATTCGAATTCGGCATGATGGATGGCGGACGTGGGTTAAATCATAAAGGTGAGCTTGTATTTACAATGAGGGGTTAACTGAAACACCAATTACGAGTACACAAGAGGGTTAAACCATACACAAAGACTACAACCAACAAACAAATAAACAAAGCGAAAAAAGATCTCAAAGTGGACACTTACCGGCAACATTGCTTGCAACATTTTGCTGCTGCTGCTGCTGTTGTTGCGGACTGCTGGCCGTGGTCTGATATGAGGCCGTGGCGGCCGTCACCGCCTGACCGTTCGCATCACAGAGTATCTCGTTTTGCAGCTGGTAAACGTTGCCGTCCGTGCTACCGTACTGCTGCTGCTGCTGCTGTGGAATGCCGCTGAGTGTATTGGCCGCGGGCAGCATGTTGACGTAGACAATCTGTTGCTGCTGCTGCTGCCCTTGACTAGACTTGGATGTAGATGTAGATGTTGCTGTCACTGCCAGTGCCGCACTTAATTTTGGTATCTTGCCCTCGAACTTGCGTGGCTGTTGCATGAACTGCAGCGTCTGCTGCTCCTTTTTGGCATCTGGAAAATGGCAATCGGTAGAGTTTAGTTCATATTCGTGCCACGATTTTCTGTGATTGTTATTTTATGTTATTGTTCTTGGTGATATCAACACACACACATAGACTGTGAACTCTGGACGGGGGGTTGGATGGTTGGAGGGTAGTGAGAATCAAGAGGCGAGAGGCAGGCGAACGAGCAAGAGAAGACGATTCTGGGGGCGGCAAAGCGAGAAGAACAGGCCCAAGCAGCACCAACAAACACCTTGGATTCGTTTTAGTAAAACAGTTTTGGTTTTGGTTAGTTTTAAGCATAGATCTAAAAGCGTGATCGTATATTTCTCTGGCGCACTCTTACAATTAAAATAAACTAGACGATTTCTATTTGTACATTTAAAACAGAAAAATAATAGACAATGGAAAACACTGAGTGGGGGTTCGAACAGATATGCAACGGGACAGCTATGAGATGTTATGAGAGAGACGCTGTTGCTGGGAGGAGGACAGAGGTTAGTGTCTGGGATGAGAGTGGTTAGGAGAAGCTGTTGTGATTATGTGGATGCAGTGGTGCAGTGGCTGCTAAAGCTGCTGCTCTCACCTCCGCCGCCGCCATCTGCTGCAGATTGCGTTGGAGTGGCCGATGGTGGTGCAACTGCTGCTGCGGCCGCTGAGGCTGCAGGTGTCGGCGATTGCAGCAGAGCTCTGACAGCGCCAGCTGTAACCGGCGGCGTTGTGACAACGACCTCCTTTTTCCGCCTCGCTGGTGTCTTACGGGGCGTTCCGCTGGCCTTGCCGCGTCTCGCCCCCCGCGACGTCGAGGAGGTAGAAGAGGCCGGCGATATGGAACGATCGTCCTTGGTGCGCGGACTGCGGCCGCGATTCCTCGAGTGCGTTTTGCGCTTCGATGCCAGCCAATCGTCATCGTAGTCGGCGTCGTACTTGCGCTTCTGCTTGCGCCGCTTGAAGTCCTCCTCCTCGTCGTCATCCTCTGTACATTGAAAGAATCAACAAGAACATGGAGAAGGAACAAGGGAAAAACGAGAGCGAGAGAAGAAGAGATTATAGTTTAGCCAAGGGATGCACACTCGGTGGCACCTGACGGCGCACAGCACACACCTGTGCCATCGTCTATATACTCCAGCAGCTCCTGCTTTGTCTTCAGATCGGCGGGACTCTGCAGACTCATGGCGTCCTCGTTGGGGTAGTCGCCCTCCTCGAGGCCGAGATCACCGGTGTCTAGTGTGAGGACGCTCTCCTTCAGCATCGCTTTGACGTCGTCGGGCACGTTGGGATTCTGCTGGATTTCATCCAAGTCCAAATCAGGATTGCGCTCCTTAAAGCTTTTTGCCTTGGTGGGGTTGCATTGCTTCTTCATTCTGCAGGGGAGAGGATTGAGGAGACCAGACAGAGAGAGATATGTGGATTTACAACACAAATTCACACGAGATTTGAGAACCTACTTCTTATCACACAGCAGGACATCAAGGTGCGGCGGCAGGGGAGCGGCGCTGGGAGCCCCGTTAGTCGTATCCTCCGGATGCCGGCCAACGTCGCGTCCCTCCAGCCACAGGTCGTAGCGTTCGCTCTGGAAACGCTTGACGAACGTGTCCATCGATATCTTGACCATGTCGTTGCTGCAGGTACACTGCACCGCCCTCTTGCCGTACTCGATCCAGCGCTCCATGGCGAAGTTGGTGGACTCGGCGCAGTTGAAGCCGTGGTTGAAGCCAGCGTGGTAGCCGAACGGGAACGTGATCATGATTTCGCCCGCCTCCTGCGTGATCTGCAAGAGTGCGACAAAGACAGTAAGGTCACCACCCAGTCGACCGTGGAGCTGAAGTCAAAAACACACACCTTGCTGACGGGCACATCGTGCTGCTTAAGTATTTGCGGCGAGATGAGTGTCATCTTGTGGCGCAGGTAGGCATTGCAGTTCTTGTAGCTGGCCGGAAAGTACTGATTCGCCACCTTCTCCAGCTTGCGGCCGCACTCCGGCGGAACTACGTACCACGTCTTCGGCGCACCGAAGTGCAAGTAGTTGATGGAGTAGAGGTCCATGTCCTCCGTGTGCCAGGCGAATGTTGTCTTCCACATGCCGAAGTACAAGTACGCGGTGTTAACTCCGTCTATCTGGATGTTGTAGTCTTTATTCACGTAATCCAGAATGGTACCCAGCCGGTTGATGTTCCAGCTCTGCAACAGCAAGGGCAAAGCATCGTCAGGGGGTGGGTAGGGGAAGAGAGAACAGGGAGCAGGAGGAGGAACCCATCCAACACTTACATCCTGGTCGGTGTCTGTGATGCTGCCGCTAACGTCGGCCCCATAAATGGGCGCAACATACGTTATGTTCTTCCAGTACTTGCGCTCCAGATCCTCGAAGTCGAAGTGCTTGGGCGTGGCGTAGCGCTCGGTGCTGGCCAGTTCGCTGAACTGCTTCACCGTCAGCGGTTTCTTTTGGATGTTTATTTGCTGGTAGTAGCCCTGCTTGCCGGTGACCACCTGACATATTGGAGCGGGTATTGTGACATTCAGGGCGTCCAGGTCGGAATAGCCACTGCGCCGGGGCACCCATTCTGGCGGTGGCACCACCTTGGCCAGACCGGCCTTGTGGGCGCCCTGTGACTCCATGTAGGCTACGTATTTGGGGAAGTCCTTGAACTCCTCCCATGTGGGCCGAAAGACCATGATGCGGGGCACCTCGGACATTTTCATTTTGCTCGCCTCTCAGTTTTCGTTCTACTGCCTGGCTCAGGGGTAGTCTCTGTCTCTACGACACACTTCTCTTTTGGAGTCCTTTACTTCGATCTGCAACTGTGATAGAAGCAGCATTAAAACTCCGTACTCCGTTCGGGCCATTAATCCCGAGCAGATGCCCTGTCCGTCGGCCGTCCCGCCTGCCCTGCTGCTGAACGATCGGATCGGATCGGCTGCCTGCCACAAAGCAAACAATGGAACGCATGAACAGCTGCAACTCACCGAGCGCCTTTCAGAATGGGCGCGGTAGCGACAACAGCAGGCAGGCCGGCCGCCAGGCAGGCAGGAAGGCAGGCAGGCTGACTGGCAGGAAAATAGAGGCTGGCAGGATATGCAGTTGCTGCTGCCATTCGAGAGGCCTTTCTGGTGCTAGCATTACCCATAAGAACCCATAAAAAGTGCAACGATCGTTCATTTGAATGCCTTAAAAACTAAAAATAAATGCAAATTGAATACTCGTATGCATATCATATGTCATCATGAAGAACTTATGCTGAAAAATGGGAAGGATTTAAGGTTGATCGGTTGTTATGATGGCGTTAAAGGCTGGAAATTTTGATATCATCAGTTACCTTACCAATTTAAAATGTCAAATGCTGCTGAACAAAGTTAGTAATGTTAATTTAAGAAGTTTTATTTTGCTAATATACCGCCTTTAATAGTTCATTCAAGGCTGAAACTCAAGAAATTTTACATTTTTTCAATATTTGGTTACCATTTTATTTAAATTAAAGCCTAAAATCAATTTCAAAGAGATAAATACAATCCAACCGGTAATTGAGTGCAATTTTCAAAGGGTATTTTTGTTTACTTATTTCCCACTGATTTTGATAATTAATCAGTGTATTTTATTCACCTAAAACTCAATCTTTTATGGTAGCAAAATTAATAAATATGCATTGAAACTAAAATAAGGTTGAAATCCCAAATACTTCCATAATTTCAAAATATGATGAAATTATTGTATAGTTCACATTTTCCCTTTGCGCAAAAAGTGTAATTTCTCTTTACGTATATATTTCTCTATACGTGAAACTCTCACTAAAAAATCACAATAAATCATGTTGACTGCGAACAATTAATTATGGAACGTCAGGACGCCATGACGAGCCGTAATTCCCACAAGAAGATAGTCAGATCGAAAACGCCCAATAAGCGAACGGTCTCAACGGTCCCGCGACACAATTTTCTCACTCAATACCAATGGCTAGGACTTGTTTTTGCCTATTTTCCGCACAAGCAGACTGCAAGCTCTGCAGGCCGGAGAAGCTGCGACGATGATAGCGACAACAAGGACAACGCCGTGCGAGACATCCCAGCAAACTAGATGAAAATTTACGCAATTTTTCGGCTAAGCAGAAAACTGTACCACCACCCGACGAGTTCATCAGTTAGCGAGAGAGAGAAAGAGAGCGGAGCACCGACGATGTTTTGTAAGGGGGAGGGGGGAGGTGGCAATGACGAGTGCGCAAAACTATTTGCTAGTTCGAAGGAGAGAAAGAGAGAGGGAAGTAGAGAGAGGGAGAGAGAGAGAGATGGTATGCAAAGGAGCGGGATACTCGTTGAAGAGGAGTTCAAAATGGGCGAGTCGTAGGACAGCGAGTGTGTGTGTGTGTGTTGACATGTTTGAGTGAGTGTGTGTGAAAGGACGAAATTTGGAACTCACTTGTGATGTGCTTCGCTGGTTTTTTTCGCTTCTGTTTCTTTTTTCGATGCTCTCAGTGCGTAAATCCCAACAAAATGGCTAAGGACTCGGGTTGCTGCTTGCTCTGTGTTGATGGGTTATTGTCGCTGTATTGGTTGTAGTTTATTGCACATTTTATTATTTTATTAGCATGGTTAGCTCGGGTAATTTATTTGCACAATTTTTTGTTTGTTTTCGACACTTTGCAGCACGCACACTTTTCAGCTATCCTTTGACTTTGCTATTTAACTAAACTTTGGCTTGGCGTGTTTTGTTTCAATCTATCTCCTGCAACATCTGATGGCGACGTTGTCTTGTGTTTTACAGTCTTTGACTTTGTTGTTCCGGGGGCGGGGACCTATCCGAGGATAACTGTGTGTGTATATGTGTGTATATGAAAGCACTCACGACGGGCGCGACATGTCTGAGCTGTTTGAGCGGCGAGCGTTGACTGAACCACAGCCTGATGCCAGGACGATGGCAACGCAGACGCAGGCGTCGACAGAACTCGCTGCCGCTCGCACTCGCACTCACACACACTCACACACACACGCACATACTGAGAGCGTTGTCCTTTTAATGCGAATGCTCTGGTCAAAGCATAATGTGAAAGGAAAATTGGTGTAGAGCGAGAGGGAGATGGCGAAAACAAGTTTGGCAGGATAAAACTGGAGAGGGAAGTGCAAGCCGAGAGGAAAAACGGCAGTTGTTATCCATCGTCCTTTTCTCCATCGATTCATCCATCCGTACGACCGCCGAACAATGCATTTTCCTTGCTATTTCGATTCGTTGCGAAAACTAGATGTGGCAAAAGGAAAATGCATTTGAAATCGCCATTTGAAACGCTCTCTCGCAGTCGGGGCCCCCTCTATCCCTCTTTCTTTCCCTTTGAGCCGGCTGAGCAAAGGACTTAATCCTCATTATACATTGTCTTGTCTTGGATTTCGGATTTTGGCCAAGAGATCTAATCTCTGGGCTTACGTTTCTCGGATCAAATGCGATCGTAGGTAGATGAACTTCGCTGGCAGGGGTTATGGAACCACTTGAGACATAAACCAAATAACAAAGGTATCATGCATAATTTGGGTAGCGAATCTGCCCTAAATAGCTAACAGATTTGTTTGCGCAGTCATAGAGTACAGGAAAAGAACAAAATGTGCAAATATAAATGCATAACTTGTACGTTCACTTTATACATACATACATACTTTGAAGGAAGGATATTTAGTTGAAATAAAAATGATAATTGACACTTTGGCATGGTTTGTTGGCATACACTTGGAGGAAATTATAATTGCAAGTGTGAAGATTGAAACGTAAAGATG
Organism: Drosophila kanapiae; assembly: GCA_008042475.1. NCBI lineage: Eukaryota > Metazoa > Arthropoda > Insecta > Diptera > Drosophilidae > Drosophila > Drosophila kanapiae. Next base: position 88,454 of record VNJM01003637.1, read on the forward strand.
TCTTGATCGGTATCAAGAACTGATCTAGCCATGTTAGTTCTTATGCAACCTTATCTCTTAGTTTTAGAACTACAAATGTATAGGGATCTAAAAATAGTCTTCATCTGTTTAAGGTGGGGAACGGAACGGGCCATAGGAAGGATCGAAAATATACTAGAAGTAACTTATAACTTAGTTGTGTTTCAAGATATTTGCCCCATCTACGGAATTTACAATTTTATAGATTTCATAATGTATTTTTCCATTATTTTTCAACATGTATGTACATAAGTCGGACTACTGTATAATATAAAAAATAGGTTAATTTATATGAATTGTCAAAAATAATAAGCAAAATCATAATAAGAAAATGATCTTGAAAGTTACCATCGATTTACTGTATACTAAAAATCTAGGATTTATTATATTGAACATAGAAATAATGAGCTTTAAATCGTGACCATTTGGTAACAAAAGTAGCGTAAGCTTCTTAATTTAAAAACATTTTAAAATAATATCAAATTCAAGACTGTTCTGAATTATTTATGAAATTACTTGCGATTGTTATTAAAATAAATAGGATTCTTTAAATACCATCAAATATATTATTGATATTATCAGAAAAATTTTACAAGATATATTTATTTCTTTAAAAAAATAAAACAAAGGTCATATTGCTGAGAAACTACTACATTCTTTATGAACATATTGTTTTATGAGCCTGCGGATATAGAGTCAAATATGTACGTGTTTGCCTGATCCTTTCTAGGGTTCCAGAGCATGGTAACATTCTCGTGAGCTAAAAGGAAATATTAGCAGTTTGCAAATCCCTAATAACACTCAATTTTACGCTGCCTGAGTATCTGCATTGCAAATTATCAACTGCAAAGGACAACTGCCCGGAATAATTATGTGATAGCGTTTCGATAACAAGCTTCCCCCCATTCGTGGTGCAGAAAACCCATACAAAAACCAACAGAAAATTATAAAACGAAACAAAACGGGCAAGAGGAACGAAAAGGAAACCCGCGCTGAGTAATTACAGCAGCATGGACAGCGAAAAAAAAACGCCGGGCAAAAGTATAATTTACAACATGTCATTAGCCGGGCAACGCCTACGGAAAGCGGCAAGGGGAGTGCTTGGGGCTTGACGGAGGGGGACGGTAGGATCAAAGCGTGACCAGAGCGCTTAAGAACGGTCACACTGCGCGCCAGGACTTGAGCAAACACAAAAGATGGCGCGGCGTGGTGCTCGAGGATCCAGGAAAACTAGTTCTACGAAGCAGACAGCGAGAGAGGGACAGAGAGTGAGAGCGGGACGAAGGAGAGAGCTTGCAGGAAAGCAGCGAGAATGACCAGGCGGCGGCGTCAACTTCCGGCAGGACTTACTCACACACGCAGCGCTGCAGTTGTGTACACAATGTGGTCATTGACTGAACGGTAAAAAGCGAAAACAGGAACCAACAACAGCAACAACAACGACTGGCGATGACGTCGCCGAAGAACACACGGAGAACCGCCATAATGCGCGTCCCCTTTTTCCGCATTCCACATTTCCACATTCCCACTTCCCCTCTCTTGTCCTGCCTTCTGCCCCCTGCCATTCCACTTCGCGCACTCAGCCAGTCGCCTGTGTCTCGTGTGATTCCACAAAGCATTTCTCTTCTAATACAATTTCTCATAAAATTTCAATTCGAGCTCTGCCTCAGCTGCGACAACAACTACAAGATTATTTATGCTTTTTCCTTGTTCCTGCCGCTGTTGTTGTTGCCGCTGCTGGCAGTTGCCTGTTTTATATCCTTTTGTGAAGCTAAGCACGCGCGTCGAACTCGCACAGTGGGCTCTGCTAGAAATGCTTTCGGTTTAATATATTTATTGAAAAAAAAAATATTATTTTAAAAATATATTAAGAAAATATATTATTGAAAAATTTTTGGATGGTTCCTTCCTAAACTTTAAGCTTGTAAAACTTGAAAGAAGATAATGATAAAATGACTCAACAGATAAGGTTAGTTATAAAACAATCAGCTTTCCGCTTTAATTTAAAATATTTTGTCACTGAAACCTAATTCTAAATCCTAATTACCCAAATCATTCAGAATCCTCTCCTAGTGCCACGAAACATAGTCGGAATAAATTCAAGTGTAGCGCCAACCGTCGACCGAGTTTAAGACAATTAATTTATTTCATCCGTTTCCGGAAGGGACCCACTGTGCAACATCGACAGGCATCGACCGAAAAGCAAAGCACGCGTCCCCTTTTCGAAGTTTCCCTTTTGTTGTCCTTTATCTCAATTGCACAACTGTTTGGCTTTGTTTCGTTTCTCTTCCTTGCCGCTGGCCATTGTTTTGTTTTTATGCTTTGAGTTCGTTACATTTTATGTTTTGCCTATGTGTGTATGCGTGTAGTGGGCTCCTGCGAGTCCCTTTTTTAAGCAGCCACAGTCCTGGCGACCATTCTTCTTGTTTATTGTTATTGTGTGTGTTAACGGAGTAAAAAGCGTTGATAGAAGAGAACGCCAAGCGCATGACGACTTTCCCGTTGCGGCGCACACTCGCTTCTCTCTCTATCTAGTCGGCTCCCGTTCTCTCCGGCTCTCTCTGCTCGCTTGCGCGCTCTCTCAGCTGCAGCACGCCCAGCAGCTGCCGTCGCAATCAAATTAATTCTCCTTTGCGTTCTCCTCTCCTCGCTTTCCGCCATTGTTCGTCTATCGCTCGACACTTTCTGCATCCCAGTCTTATTGGTCGACAAAATGGCGGCCATTTTAAACAGAAAGCAAAAAGCGGAAAGCGCAAGGATTCTCCATTTGGCAATCACAAGGAAGAACTAGCCAAGATGTCCATGGCGCGTGCTCAAGTGGCGGCCACTGGGACGCACTGGCAAATACCGCTCCAAATATGGATCTGTGCCGCAGCGAAATATAGAACAGGGCCGTGACTCACTGCCACTTTGAATGGGAAGATTAAGGTATTTAAAAAAAAGTAAAAGAGTCTTACAAACGGAAATTGATTGTCAAGCTATTATGGAGATTATATTGAAGGTGATCTTTCTAGGGCTAATAAATGGCTAGTATTGTCAACGTCCCATATATTTTGTTTACAACTACAACTGAAACATCAACTCCAACTGAAAATATTTAAAATATTTCCTTAGGAAACTTTTTGATAATGATAATAAGATATTATATTACTCTTTGATAATGATATGTATAAACATTTTAGATAAAAATTAAAAACATCCTAAAGGTACCACACCGAAAATACCAAAAACAATTTTAATATAAGATTAAAAGGTCAAAAATAATGATAATTTTGTTAACTTTGGACGACCAAGCCCTATCCCAATTCTTGAACAATTCTTGCAATATTATATTGTACCTTATATACCAAAGCTCAGTATTAAACAATGCCACAGAACTGGCAGAGAACCCAATTAACCCATTACCTCATCTTGGGCGGGGATCGGGGCTAGGACGGTCCGAAGACCACCCACCGGCGGAAGCTGCATCACAACCACCCGACGGTGCAACAACTTGTTGAGTCGTCAATTTGTTAGCCCTTTGTCCATGGAACCACCACGGAACACCTGACCTGCGTTCTTCAGGCGGGATCTGTGCCAAAAACACCACCTAGTCCGGGGGTATGTTTATTATGCTTTATGAATGGGAGCGGAGCGGGAGCGGATGCTCCTTGCGCTGCTCTAACTACCACCGACGGCGGCTCGCTCTGTTTTGGTTTTCTGTTTCTGTTTCGGTTTATTTTTATTTTTTTATTTGGGAAACCCCCTAAAAGTGACGAAGACATTTTGTGGATGGATGACATGCCGGCACACGCCACGCCACCGAATCCGAGTCCGTATCCGTCCGTAAGGCGGTGGTGGTGGGTTCGACACATGACCAAGAGCAAGAGCTGTAGCAAGAGCGGATGCGGTCGGTGCCGGTGTCTGCTGGGGTTGCTTTCGTTTGTTTACATTTTTGGGGGGTTTCCCAACGTCCTTGCACCTACCAAGGCCGACCCGTGCCGCGTGGTGCGTGCGTGTGAGCGGAACCACCCCATGCGCCATGTAGCCCAGAGTCAGTGCGCCAATGTAGGTCGGTGGTGGCTCAGGCCCTGACTCTGGCTGAGACTCTTGCCCTGGTGGTGATTCCAAAAATATGCCCAGACCTGTCTAAGGGTTACTGCCACTGTTGCCGCTCGCTTTTTGTTTATAAACATTGCGCAAATCAGCTGATTCTCTGCCATCCCCCAT
>VNJM01003638.1:0-88784 GCA_008042475.1 Drosophila kanapiae
GCTCAGCCAGGAGCAGCAGTAGGAGTGCTCCAAGCGGAAACGCTGCATCACCTGCAGGCTGAGTTCATAATCGGAGCTCGCACAGCTGGCTGGCACAGCAGCAGCCCGTCGGAACCGACAGATGTCGGCTGTAAAATGCAATGCCAGTTCGTGAGCAGCCAATTCAGCAATTGCAGCCGGCCGGGCATTGAGACGAAAGGAGCTGAAAGGACAGCACAGAAGGGATCGGGCCTGGCTGGCCTGCTGTTGCATTGATTACTCCTCGACCGGGAATGTTGAACGCATCTGGTACGACCCTTGTTCAGCGTTCTTCGTGCCTTCGATCATCGCTTGGCATGTGCCACGGACCAAAGGCCATCTGCCATCTGCCTGCTGCTCTGAGGTGCCCCAATGCGATCGATTGTCTGTGCTCGTCCCTGTCGGAGGATTCTAGGTTTTCCGAGGGCATGAAAATAGGTGAAGAGGCTAATATGAGATGCCAAAAAAACAATTTAATGGTATGTTATAAAAACATCCTTTGTATGGACAGTCTTTTAAGCGAGCCTATTATTAATTAGAAAAAACTTGTTAATGCCAAAACAATGCTATTACATTTTTTATGCCACAAGTATTAAGTTAATATTTTGAAACACTGATGCGAAATCAAGAAAATTCAAACAATAAACTGATTTCAAACATACACAAACAAATTTAATAATTAAAGTTAACCATTATCAAAGAAATTACATTATCTAAAAAACTTTTCCATGATTCTATACTTCTTGAGTGGTCCAGTTTCATCATCAACAACGGCTGGCCGACCGCCCAGGATGCCTTTCCCACACTCTGGCAGCCAGCATAAAAAACTTGGAGCAAACACAGAGAAGCAGCTTTCCAAACATGAATTCTCCCAGCTGAAATCGGACACCACAACCCGTAGGGATAGGAACCAGGAATGGGGACGCAGAATGGGATAAGGACGAGCACAGGAAGAGGGGCCCCAATCGGAAAAAGTTTCAAATTGCGTTCCGAGCAACTTAGGGGGAAAACCGGTATGTGAACGAGGGCAGGACACGATGCCGATCGAAAACGATTGCATTCCAGTTACAAGGATATGAGAAAGGGCTAGGGAATGAGGCCTTTCAGGACAGTTACAACATTGCGACTTCCGCTCTTCGTTGTCGTCGAGAAGGAAGTGCAAAATGTCGCTTAAAATCACGACTTCCCAATCACTCTTTTCCCTCTGTTCCTGAACCAGCTGCATAATTTTTAAGCCATGAGCCGTGTTTGCGCAGGCGTACGTTGAACCCAGTTCCTTCATACTCTGGAGGCAGGTAAAAACAGACTCAGACGGAGCGGCAGATGTTTCTCTGCCCGGGTCTTTTTTGTCGCAGGTCAGTTGCTGTCTCGAAAAGAGTTGAACTAAATTTGTGGGCACGTCAAAGGCTTCTCAAACATTTGTTTACCTTTGTCTGGTTAGAATAAGTCATTACCACGGATGTCGGGGGAGAGGAAGCCGCAGCTGCGATCAAAGCAGGAAACAATAACGATAGAATTTAAAAGCGTACTTCATTTAATATGAAGTACTCAATATTATTTTTTATTGGTTGTATTACTTATTTATTTATTAAAATCAAGTAAGAAAGCTACAGTCAAATGTGCTCTTCTGTGAGATAAATGGTATCTATATCATTGTAAGTAAAATTTAAAAGCACATTGACGTGGCTAAATGACTTTGTCCAAATTTATAAGAAACATAAGTTAAACAGGGCGAAAGGCAGCAGAAAATGTTGACAAATGAAGACATATTTTGCTCGGAACATGTTAAATGTAACTTTGTTATTTAAACATTATTAGAAACATTATTGTTTAATACTTCCCATGTTTATCATTCCATTTTTCTGGAATTTATTTATTTATTTATTATTTGTCACCAGAGCTCTAGCTCTGAGATCGGACGGACAGACAAATGGATGGCTAACTCGACTCGCCGTATGACGCTGAGAATATATATGTGCATATACTATATACATTCTATATACTATATTCCTTTTCGGTTGGCACATCGCTAAAATACTCTTGTACTCTAATATGCTGTTTTCCGAAACTAAAGGTTTTTTTTCTGGATCAATAGGTATTTACTAAACTTTCGACTGGTTTCTCCACATATAATGGGGAAAACACCCAATAAAAAAAGAACTAAAAGCATTCTTGACATCGTTGCTCCAGAACTCATAGTTTCCTATTTCTAGAGTGCCTTTATGAGTGCAAAGATAACGGTTCATTATTATTTAAGTAGACTTCACCATAAAAAAAAACAAATAAATAAAACTAAACAGAATTTGATCTTAGGGAAAGCAAAATTATACCTTCGAGTATTAACGATCTTGTGATACGGTGCCGGATACGGGATAAAGATCACAAAAGCACAATAATCTTAAGATTAAGCTAAATTGATTTATGTAAAGGGGGATATTTGCTATGATATCTTAATATGTGTCAGACATCTATTAGATTTAATGATATAATACTAAGAAAGTACAAAGGCCAAGGATAGAGAAGTGTGTAGGCCAGTGTGGGGCAAAGGCACGACTTGCGAGTCAACATTGATTAAAGTTTTCTGCTCTACACTAGTAACTGGCTTAGATAAGAGAAAACAATACAATAATATTGAATCAAAATAGTTATAATTAATAAAAATTATCATTTCATTTAAAAGAGACTATATTTAGCCAAAAAATTACAATGTGACGTCCCTGATTCTTTGTTTTTATTTTGGAAAAGCATGGCGAATCTTAAGTTATACTGTATGTGTGCTGACAGAGGCCAGGCAGAGATATTTGTCAACATACAGTGCCTACCCTTTGTCTAAATCAACTCGACTTTGAATACTTAAACAAAGGAACTGTAAGAAAAACCTAGTCCACAAAATAACCAATATTTCATGTGAGTAATTTTGACAGGTTCACAGATTGCATAAATTAAGATGTTTGCAACATTTTAAGCTCGTAAAGCAGAATTTGAGACCCGTGATGTTAATAAAATCAGTCCGTTTAATTTAATTAAATTATCCGTAACAAACAAGAAATGCCAGTCTTAAAACCTAAAAAGAACTAATAGTAAACCGCATCCAAAAGGAAGAGTTAAGGGAGTAACTGATTGAAAGGTCATGATGATAATTCTGATGAAGAATTCATATTGTACAAATTTTTGTAAAAAGGCGTGCCACAAAGGACTTACATTATATTGAAAAGTTGTCCAAAAGTATGCAATTAAATATTTTAAATCAAGGGTATCTGGATATGAATTCCATTGAAAAAGTACCCAAAAGGACGAAAAAATTGGTAATATTTTGTATTCGTAATTCATTGGATTTCGTATCCCAGGGCTTTCTGTACTCTCTGAATAGCTATGACACGATTAAGGAAAAAATATATAAATAAAACTAGCAATCTCCTTTAATTGTACGTTATTAATCAACACTTTTCCAATTTACGAGGCTATTATATTGTCCCGAATTTGTAATGCCTAAAGGACGCATGCAGCGAACTTCCCCCGGCTAATGCAATTAATTCATAGCCAAACGTTCCAGTAACAGAGCGTGGGCGTGCGGATAGGGGGGTGCAAACTGGGCTGGCAAATTGAAAAATCGATTTTGCACAACGCTCTCGCTGTAGCGAATCTCAATTGGGGAAATGGACAGCGGTCTGTGGGCTGCGTAACTCACCTGATCGTAGTTCAGACGGTTCTCCTCCGCTTTCCTGCTTCCCCGTATCTAGATATCGAGGATTTAGGGGCTTGTGCACTCCTGTGTTCCGCGAATCCACACCCCCTTCTGCACCCGGTTCTGCTGCAACAGAATCGAGGAATCGGAATCGGCGTACGTGACCGAGAAAATGTGGCCGTTCACAATAGACGTAGACGCAGTTTATTTACAATAGATTAGGTGCGCACTGCACATGTCTGCGTGGGCCCTGGTTGTTGTTGCTGCTCTCTGTGGTCGCTGGGCGCTGGGTAACAGTATTTTCCTCCGCTGCGACATTAGTTTTGTAGTTTATATGTTTACGTTTTCACAACAATTCACTCGCCATTCTTATAAGATGGCTGCTTATCAGATGCCTCTGGTCTCCTGTCTGCAGACACTCACGAAAATGGTACATTTACACGGACACTGGTCGCTATTCGCCCGTCCCACATTTCACTTGTCGTTTTGCAACAGCGCAAATATAAGTTAAGTTATTTTATGTGTTTTTCGCCAATATTTCATTTAGGCTGCAAAAACATCTATGTTGCTATAGACAAATAATGCTACAATTTGTCAAAAAAAAGAACGGATTTCCCCCGCAGAGCTGCTGGTCACACTTGACATGAACGTAATAAAACGACGTGAAGTGATAAAACCGTATTATTTTCAAGTTGATATTAATTCAATAATAGTTTATTTACTTACATCCTAATGCTGCAAATGTATGTCTGTATATATATATGTATATAAAGCAAAATATTGAATAACAAAAATCGAATTTAAAGTTATTTAAAAAAAAAACATTTGCGGCTTTAGCGATACTGCACTGCTTAAAATATCGATGGTCACTATCGATATATGTAACATAGATTTTCCGTGTTGGCAAACAAAGTTGATATTTTTAAATTCAAATATTTCAAATTAAACTATTTAATGTTAAGTATTAGTAAAGGTAGTAAAATAACTATACAAATAAACAAGATTTGCCAAATTATGGGCAATTCACTCCAAGAGTACAGAAACTTGCCAAGTTGGCTTTCAACAAAACCTTGTGTGTGTTGGCAACCCTAATCCCGAACTGCACACGTTTTCATCTGTTTTTTCTGCGACTCCAGTTCAACTGCATGTGAGTAATGATAAACACCAGACATTTCGCTAGTTGACTTACTGTTGCATCAGACAGACCTGTGAAATGCCTCAGCCGGAACAACAGACCGATGCCAGCGGCACAGCCGAGGCCGAAGGCCCTCCAAAGACGGCCAAGCAGCTTGAGAAGGATCGCCTAAAGGCTGAGAAGCTGGCGAAGCTGCAGGCTAAGCTGGACAAGAAGGCTGCGGCCGCAGCTTCCGCTGCGGGTGAAAAGAAGGAGAAGCCCGAGGTAATTGGCCGAAAACCATTCCCCCAATCTCTTGGCCGCAGCTCTCTCATCGAGGTTATGTGGCACAGTGAAAGGGAGTAATTGGGCTCCATTGTTGTCAGTGAAAGCTAACGTCATGCTTCAATTTCCCCTGCAGAAGCGAACGAAGGAGGTGAAAGAGGCTGCAGTATACACGGCCCAGACTGCGCCCGGAGAGAAGAAGGATCTAAGTGGTCCGCTGCCGGATGCGTACAGCCCGCGGTACGTGGAGGCCCAGTGGTACAGCTGGTGGGAGAAGCAAGGCTTCTTCAAGCCCGAGTATGGGGTAAGTTCTCGCTTATCGTGTACAATACAATCTATGTAATCTTGTATGGCCCGCGCAGCGTCCGTCGATTGACTCGCCGAATCCCAATGGAAAGTTCGTGATGATAATTCCGCCGCCCAACGTGACTGGGTCCCTTCACTTGGGCCACGCTCTCACTAACGCTATTGAGGACGCCATCACGCGCTACCACCGTATGAAGGGGCGCACCACTCTATGGGTGCCCGGGTGCGATCACGCTGGCATTGCCACTCAAGTGGTGGTGGAGAAGCTTCTGTGGCGCGACGAAAAGTTGTCCCGTCACGACCTGGGCCGCGAGAAGTTCATCGAGCGAATCTGGGACTGGCGCCGCGAGAAGGGCGGCCGTATCTACGACCAGCTCAAGAGCCTCGGCTCCTCCTATGACTGGTCGCGAGTGGCTTTCACCATGGACCCCAAACTGTGCCGCGCCGTAACGGAGGCCTTCGTCCGCTTGCACGAGGAGGGGAGCATCTATCGCAGCTCCCGTTTGGTCAATTGGTCATGCACTCTCCGCTCGGCCATCTCCGACATCGAGGTCGACAAAGTCGATATTCCCGGCCGAACATTCCTCTCCATTCCCGGTTACGAGGAGAAGGTCGAGTTCGGCGTGCTGATCAAGTTCGCCTACAAGGTTGAGGGTAGTGACGAGGAGATCGTTGTGGCCACCACCCGTATCGAAACGATGCTGGGTGACACGGCAGTGGCCGTTCATCCCCAGGACGAGCGTTACAAGCACCTGCACGGCAAGTTCGTGACACATCCGTTCTCCACACGCCGATTGCCGATCGTGTGCGACGAGTTTGTGGACATGGCGTTTGGCACGGGCGCCGTTAAGATCACTCCGGCTCACGACCCTAACGACTACGAGGTGGGAAAGCGCTGCAACCTGCCCTTCATCACCATATTCAACGACGACGGCTACATTATCGGTGACTACGGCGAGTTCACGGGCATGAAACGCTTCGAGTGCCGCAAGCAGATCCTGGAAAAGCTTAAGGCCCTCAATCTCTATCGCGAGACGCTGAATAACCCTATGGTTGTGCCCATCTGCAGCCGCTCCAAGGACGTTGTCGAGCCCCTGATTAAGCCACAGTGGTACGTCAGCTGCTCAGACATGGCAGCTTCCGCCACTGAGGCCGTGCGCTCCGGCGCCCTGAAGATTGTGCCCGAGCACCACACGAAGACCTGGTATCACTGGATGGACGGCATCCGCGATTGGTGCGTGTCGAGGCAGCTGTGGTGGGGTCATCGCATTCCAGCCTACCACGTCAGCTTCAACGACCCTGCAGTCCAAACGGGATCGGTAAGTTTGCTTTTTAATGGGAATTTTTCTCTGTCTGATGCTAACTTGAAATTTTATGATTGTTAGCCAGCTCTTGGAAGTGTGGTAATAATTTAAAAGAGCTTGTAAATATCAGTTTACTACTTTTTACCATAGGGTCCAAACCAAGACAATATAAGCTTTAAGATAAATAACATCATACGGTTTTTTGCAATTGAATTTTTAAAGAATTCTTAAGATTGCTATAGCAAAACCGGCTTGAGCTAAAATTCTAAGACATATAAATATATATAAATAGAAATATTTATTTATTTATTCTCCAATCGATTATTCCTTAACTGTCTACTTAGAAACTTAACTTAAATCTTATCTGAATTACATAAAAAGTATCCCCAACAAAACTGGATGCATTCAGGAAGGAATTTAAAGAGGAGCAAGGCCCTTAAGATTGGTTAATTCCAGGAGTAATTGGTCCTGACAGCGCTCACATTAAATTCTAAATATACGGGAATTCTAGAGTATGGGTCCTTAAACAGTTTAATAATCCGTTTGACAAATCCAAACATTTCATAAGACTTAGGTAGATTAAAGTTTAGGTGTTCATTGAAATGGAATGTATCATCAAACAGCAGTCCAAGATTTTTAATCGCGGTCAACGTAGAGAGTGGCTGATCATTGATAGAGCAAGTTGAAAGAATCGTTAAAATATTTGTTATTTCCGAGCGCACTGCGTTCCGATTCTATTTAAGTCGGACTGTAACAGATAGCTGTCATTAAGGGAGTTCACGCACATGCATATACATTTTGGGGTCGTCTGCATATTTGGCGGAGTGAATGCAGAAACAAATCGTTAATAAAAATTATGGAAACAGAGGGCCCAGGAACTGCCTTGATGAAACACAGAAGTTGCTACCGAGAATTAGAATTAAAAAAATACTATTTCGGTCGGTTCGTTACTATCTGTATATTTTGATTAAAAGATCTTGTAAAGCTCTTTGAATAGTTTAGTTTAGTTTTCGCCACAAGGCTGCAAAGTATCTAGCTTTGTAACTAAGGTATCTGCCAGCGTGCCGAATAAAAAACTTCATATTGAAAATTTTTGGAACTCATATCATTAAAAGGGCGGTGGCACACAGAGTTGAACGGTTTGACCTAAAATTCATAGAAATTTACAAGAAACTCAGAAGTAACTCAAAAGGTGCATACAAAGCTCCAATTTGTCTTATATTCCATCTCAAAATTGTAAAAATGTAAATTGTTTGTGTTTAAATTGATTCTTTTCCGTTTCTACGCTATAAAGTTTACAAAATGTGTTTTAAAACATGCTCTTAATATTCGTATGGCATTATAGTCAACCAAAATCGTATGGCGTTATTTATTTGGAAGCTTATATTGTCTTTACTAAAGAGTTCGTAAATAAAAGTTTTAATCGGACATCATTTATTAGTCATCTGATATTTGCTAGTTCGGACAATGACTCATCTGGTTTCGCTAACCAATAATATATACAGTTTCCGGATTGACTAAGATATCTGTGCTTCTCTCTTTTTGTAGAATGACGACGAGCAGTATTGGATTGTGGCTCGCAGCGAGACTGAGGCTCTTAGCAAGGCAGCCGAGCGATTCGGCGTGGATGCCAGTAAGATCGTTCTGAAGCAGGACGAGGATGTGCTTGATACATGGTTCAGCTCGGGCATCTTTCCCTTCTCCGTGTTTGGCTGGCCCGACAACACCAAGGACCTGGAGACCTTCTACCCCACGTCGTTGCTGGAGACGGGCCACGATATTCTGTTCTTCTGGGTGGCGCGAATGGTGTTCTTTGGACAGAAGCTGCTGGGAAAACTGCCATTCAAGGAGGTCTATCTCCACCCGATGGTGAGGGACGCCCATGGTCGCAAGATGTCCAAGTCCCTGGGAAACGTTATTGACCCCATGGACGTGATTTGTGGCATCACGCTGGAGGGGCTCCATGCCCAGCTTGTGGGCTCCAACCTGGACCCCCGCGAGATCGAGAAGGCCAAGGCAGGGCAAAAGCAGGATTACCCCCAGGGTATTCCCGAGTGCGGCTCGGATGCCCTCCGATTCGCCCTTTGCGCCTACATTACCCAGGCTCGGGACATCAACCTGGACATCAACCGCGTGCTGGGCTATCGCTTCTTCTGCAACAAGCTCTGGAACGCCACCAAGTTCGCCCTGCTCTACTTCAGCGGCTCCGAGAAGTTTGACACGGAGCTCAATGCGTCTGAGTCTGTCAACCAGATGGATGCCTGGATCCTTTCCCGGCTGGCATCTGCCATTGAGACCTGCAACCAAGGCTTTGAGTCCTATGACTTTGCCGCGGCCACCAGTGCCTGCTACGCCTTCTGGCTATACGATCTCTGCGACGTATACCTGGAGTGCCTGAAGCCGATCTTCCAGAGTGGCAGCGAGGCGCAGCAGGCAGCGGCCAGGCGTACCCTTTATGTCTGTCTTGACTACGGCCTCCGCCTGCTCTCGCCGTTTATGCCCTTCATCACCGAAGAGCTCTACCAGCGTCTGCCGCGAGCCAAGCCAGCGGCCAGCATTTGTGTGGCCAGCTATCCCAGTGAGTATTGAATAATTTAGGGGGGTTATTGCGTCTGTGATACAGACTACATGCTCTCAAGGTAACAGGGAATACAATAAGAAAGAGGATACAGACTAGCTTCTTACATCTAAACAGCTAGCTTTAAAGATTTAATAGTAACTACCAAGCTCTTTCGCAGCGTTGCTTGCGGAAATCAAGTTTGAATAACGACAACAGATCGATAGGTAGGTAATACTTTGTTTTATGAAGAGGAGTTGTACTGAACACAGAGAGTGGGTATTTGCATTTTGTTACGCATTTCCGATCCCATAAAGTAAAAATATTCTTCATTAGTATCGCCAGCCGAATCGGTCTAGCAATGTCCGTATGTGTGTCTGTTCGTCCTTCAGTTTCTACGCTAACTAATCTTTCAGTTGTACTAATTGTTGTTTTAATCTTATCGTACTGCATCTAGCACGGACAGAAGACTCTCAGGCCACTGTTTTTATTGACGCATGCAGTTAAGCTAGGCATCGCCAACAGTAGCAATTGCAGGAAATGCAATGAATACGGGGCAATCGAAACCATGAAGCATCTTAATTCTAATTGCCCGGCCCTCTCACAGGCAAGGAGAAGATACCTTGGTGCCCCGGTACTGGCATTGCCAGAAGATGCCTGCAGGAGGACGCATAAATATTCGCAAGGTCCTTACACACCCTATTCGTGGCCCCATGAGGGCCGTCCGGTAAACCTAACCTAACCTTATTACTTAGCAAGCAGTAATTTGGAACGGCCGAAGTCGGACTACTAGGTATATCATATAGCTGCCTAGGAACTATCGGACTAAATTTGCATATTCTGCAAGGGCATATGAACTTCGGATCCGCTCAAAGTTAGCTTTCCTTATTTGTTTGTTTAGTATTTCTTTCTTTCCGATGATGCAGCCTGATATTTGCTATTGTAATATTTTATTAATTATAGATTAATTTTAATTTCCCTGATATTCTCCTTTCCAGGCAATGTCTCTTGGCGCAGTGCGAAGATCGAGTCGGACGTAGACTTTGTCCAGAAGGCGGCGCGCATTATTCGCTCTGCTCGCTCCGACTACAATCTACCCAACAAGACCAAGGCCGAGGCGTACATTGTGTGCACGGACAATGTGCCCAACGAAATACTCAAGCGCTACGCCGATGACCTGGCCACGATCTCCTATTGCTCCAAGATAGTCTTCGACAGCGCCCCGCCGCCGGGCTGCGCTATATTGACCGTGACCGGTCAGTGTGAGGTCCATCTGCTGCTCAAGGGCCTCATCGAGGCGGACAAGGAGATAGTCAAGCTGCAGAAGAAGAGCGACCAGCTGGTGCAGACGGTGAGCAAGCTGAGCCAGGCCATTCAGGCGGCCGACTACGCCACCAAAGTGCCCGTCGAGGTGCAGGCCACGAACGAAACAAAGCTCTCGGAGTCGCGGGCAGAGATTGATCGAATCGCGGCCGCCATTGAGACGCTAAAGCTGATGTGAGGAAGGACTGAGATCCGGGAGTAGAAAGCATTTACGGGATCCAATCCAGATCGGGCATTTTGTTGATATTCAAGCAGGCTTGCCTCGCCAGCTGCTGGCCTTTAATAGCTTAAACAATACATACACGCAGGCGCTTTTTTGTTTCGGAGATTTTTTATATTTATTTATTAATGCGACACATTGAATTTTTTCGAGCTACAAATAAATAGAAAAGAAACACTATTAAAGCCTCTTGGCCCCTTACCAGGTCAGCCGAGTGGCATGGTCCGTCTTGCGCTTGGACATCTTGATGTAACCCAAAAACTGCAACTCAGCTACGGCGCGTGTAAAGCGTGCTCTGAAAGGGAAGTGGAAGAGAGACCTTGGCTATATTTCGGAGGCAAAGGCAGAAGTCATGACTACTCACTGGATCTGCGGATCGATTTGCTCTTGGGCCGCATTCTCGTCGCCGCCGTCCTGATCGCCGCCATTCACCACAGAGCGAAAGGCCTGGAGCCAATCGAAAAGGTTTATCATTCTTCCGCACTCCAGGTGCAGCTTGTATGCGACCGAGAGATCGGGGAGGGTGCTGACCAGCTGCGCCTGATCCTGGAGCTCGCAGCACTTGCACTGCATGTAGAAGTGCGGATTGTTGAGGGCAGTGTGCAGCGCCGCACGGGGAGCGCCGATTATGTTCCGGCGCACGGTGGCCAGGTCGCTAAACACAAAGAGCTCGTGGATGGGCGGGGCGTCCTGCAGCGCCCGCAGATGACCCTGGACCAGGTGGGTCTCGATTAGCTGCAGGGTCTTCTGCAGGGCGTGAGCAAACTCCGTGGCGGGGGCCTGCGCCCGATCCTTGTCCTCCTTGCTGCGTTGCAGGAGTTGCGCTTTGAGCTCGTGACGCGACGTCACCTGAGCCAGATGGGGGGCGGTGTTCTGTGGTCGGCTGCCGTCATCAGGCGACGTCGTTCCAGCGGTTCCAGGAACCATGGTGGCCTTGACCACATCGTCGATTGACTGGCGGATCGCCTGAAGCTGGGGTCGCAGCACCTCCACACAGGCCCCGCCAAGTTCCAGTTGAGTGATTTCCTCAGTCAAAAACTGCTCGGTTCTGGCAAGGCTCCGAGTTACCTTGCCCACAAACTCGTCTTTGGAGAGGAATCCCAGCATCTGCCAGCACTCCTTGTATTCGGATGTTGTCCTGATCGGTTTGTTCATGCAGTTGACGTACAGCTCTCGCCGCAACTTGCCCAGCGGATTGCGGGGCAGATCTCCAACGAGTTCCGTAAGGAACTCCAGAGAGCTGCGGAAGAGCATAAAGTGAAGCATGCAGTCGCGCAGTAGCTGCGGCAACTTCTTCTTCAGGTAATCATCATCGGTGAGCACGGCTATGATGCGTTTGCAGTCGTTGATTTGCTCGACATACGGACGAAAGGATGGTAGCCGTCGGATGGACTCCATGTCGTCGTGGGTTAAATGCTTAATGCGCCCCAGAGCCTTACTGTAGTCCGTACAGAGAGCAAAGGCATTGCCCGCAAAGAAGTGCTCCATCAAGCAGAACTTGAATCCCTGGATGAATCCGTGTATTGAGAAATCGTAGTACAAGAAGATGTGGGTTAGGAACTTGAAGCATTTGCCCGACAGGTGGAACGCATACTTAGGCGAGAGCAGAACTCTGTCCAATATCTGGAAATTGTATGCACATAAAGTGCTTATTAATATTAATATATTATTTTTAATATTAATACTAATATTAATATATTTAAGAAGCAAAGAATTCTGTGAATTTGAAAGAACTGAATGGGAATTAATCTCCTTTGAAGGATTCCTATCAGAGCTCCCAAGGTTGGAGCATACAACACATGCAGGATACCCGCGGATAGATCGACAACGGAATCAAAGAAACGTCTTCAATTATAATGTTTTTAGAATTAGTTAGTCATTTTGCTAGCTTATTAAATTTTCTGGTATTTATATCAACGAAAATAGTCGTTTTTATAGTTAGCTGGTAGAGACAGATATTTACTTTAACAGAAAAAAAATCTTTCAACAAAAATGCAACGTTAAAACCAACTTGATCTTCGTAAGCCCGTTACGAATGAGGATACACAGTTTGCAGCTCTTATAGAGTCTAAAATCCACACAGACGGACATAACTAGATCGTCTTAAAAGCAAAAACAAGCCCGCTTACCTCATTAAGCCCAACAGGAGCGGCCTGTGTCTGGAAGACCTGTAGCCGGATTTTACTGCTGACGTGATAGGGCAATGTACCGTGCACCGCTGACATGGCCGTAGCCACTCCCAGCACCAGGACGAACGGCAGGGTGCCGCAATGGGCACTTAGAATGAGAATGAAGTCCTGCAATACGCTCGCATTGAAGCACTCGAAGTCGGGCAGGATAACGACCAATTGGCAAGTAGTTTGGTTCGCGAGAATATTGTTAGCGTACCAGGACCTAAGCTGTTTCAGCGTGCACTGTGAACGGCGCAGCCGCTTGCGATCTCGCTCCGCCACGTCCTCCTCCCCTTCCTCAGCATCGTGCTCCAGAGCAAGCTTTTTGTCCGCATCGTCGTCTTCAACGAGCCCAAACACCATGGTCTCCACGGCCGCCTTCACTGTTGCACAGTCCCGAGACTGCAGCACGCATACCCGGGAAGCACGCTCCTCATGCAGGCGCTGGGTGAACGCCTCGAACTGACTGAGGTGATCTGGCTGATTGATGCCAGTCAGTAGGGCGGCTGTGGGCAACACCTCGTCCTTGGTGGTTCGCTGGCCCTGGCCCACAACGAACGCCACCAATTGTTCCAGCGTGCGGGCGTAGGTGCGCTGCTGCAGGTCGGCAATATGGGCACTCACTTGGCCCCAGGCCTGGCTGTATTCCTCGTAAAATGGCTGCCTGACGACCTCCTGGCCCAGAAGACTATTCAAGGTGCCCGAGACAGGGCGCTTGCGTTTGTTGGTCTTGGCTTTCTTTCCGGCTCTCGTAGCGCCATTTTTAAAGACAAAGACGCCCTGGAAATGAACTAAAGGTAAGTATGCCGAGATACCCGTAACTAAAGCAGCGAGCCTCACCTTGGACACCGAAATAGTGGGATCCATGTCGATCACTAGCGATCTACTGACGTTCAGTGCAGTGCCGAATCACTGAATCGCTGAGTGGCGGCTTTTAGTATTTGTTTAGGTCAGCTTAGTGCCAATTTAAGTGCGTTCACCGATCCAAGAACGCAAAACGAAAACACAGCTGTCAGCTGTGTGTGTTGGCGCCAACGGCGCACTAGTGTAGGGAAATGTTTGAGTTTAAGGCGGCAGTGGTGCCAGTGTGATCGGTATAACAATCTGAAAAGGCGGCAAATTCAATTTAATAAAATAGAATAATTTTCTACGATTAATTATAAATCTAACATATAGTAGGTAGTACGCAATGAAAGTGATAAAAAACTTATTTGGTAATAATATTAGTGTTTTTCCCAAATTTAATGTAAATACCTGAATGCTAAATTTGTTTTCTGTTTAGGTAGTTGGTAGTTTATAAGATGTATTTAAATAATTTTAAATGTGTTCAAACATTTTTTTTTTATTTTCAATAATAATCAAAAACTTTATTTATGTTTTAAGAGACCTATGTATGTTTCTTATCGAGGGGAAAGACTAAAACATACACACAAGAGGTGGAGAAGTTTAAAAAGAAATTAAAAATAAATTTAAAAAAGGATCAAGTTTCGCTAATCAGAAACTATACAAAGAAATCTTCAAAATGTATAATAAACAAGTTTCTTTAAATGTAAATGAATTATTCTGGCTGGAGAATAACCCATATATATACATATATACATATATTAAGAAGTCGAGATTTTAATGTAAGTGTATTCCAGATAGCTGTCACAGGCGGAATTACTTACATATTCCTTGCGTCGAGTTCGACGTCGCTCGCCATCTGCCGGCACAATAGTCCGACCATTTGGGCGCAAAAAAGAATGAGAAGAGATACATAAGTAGAAAGTCTAGGAAGAGTATAAGGGCTGCTAAATAATAGTCCTTCGGGCGCATCTCTGCAAAGCGCCCACCATTAACAATCTGTGCGTGGTACATGACGAACTGCGAACATATAATTTTAGAATTCATTTTAATAAAAAAACTTAATGCATTTGTGGGTGCTAATTAAACAGATAGTTTTGAATATAAATGGTACAAAAATAACAAATAAGTAAATAAATAATTTAAAACAAATTAGTGCTTACATTCTTTGAAACACTGTTATGAATCAGTAGATTTTTATCTGATACTAAAAAATAGTCATGAAAAACAAAAGCAATAAAATTCTATAAGGCTTTCTGATGGTAAGGCTCTCAAACTCTCCTATCTGGCCCTAATGAGCACCCCAAAATGCACTTGTATGCGAGCTTAGTACCAACCATCCAAATGCTGATGACAATAAAGGAACAAACGATAAAAAAGGAATACGGAACATTAATCACGATATAGAGCATCATGAAGAAAATAGCGCCAATAATGGCCGTCACCCCGAGGACAAATAAAACCACGATGTTCAAGGTCAGGTCAAACTTTGGAGAGGAAAATACTCATTAAAAGTAGCTTAAAAATATACATACATATATGCAAACGAGCCCTAATTTAGCAAATACGTTTCCTGAGTAATAACGATATCCAGAATTCATCTGTCCAGCAACGGCTGTGTATTATATTGCAGCTTCAGGGCACAGGAGATCTGAGCAACACTATTGCACTATTGAATAGGTTCAAAACCTGCTCACCGGGATAAGAGTGCCGCATATAACAAAGACTACCAGAGCCAAAGTCCAAACAGCAAAGCTGACGAGAAATGGGAACAGCAACTGGCGAGCAACCAGCGGGGCCACGCCAAGGACAACGCACTCGAACTGCAAAAAGAAAGTAGGTCATCTTGCAATGCTGGGTTACGTATCGACTGGCACTCTCACAATCAGCACTGCGAAGATCCAATTTATCTTGGTATTGAACCGCAGGCCTTCAAAGAAGATGAACAGGACGAGGACAAACAGCCCGATCACAAACAGAATACTGCCTACCCAGGGACTTCGGGTAAAAAACAACTTCATCACTTCGCTGACAATTAAGCAGAGTTTATCAGAAAAGCTTGTGAAATGTACATATGTGTAAAGGCTCTTACATAAAATAAATAATGCACCATTGTGCAAAAGCGAGAAGCAAAGAAACTGCTGTCAGAGCGTAAGAGATGAGGGCAAATCTCCTTCTCTCGTGTCTGTAGCGAACACCCTTTTCCGCAGCTTCCGCCATTGTTTGACTTTCCTCCTTATGTATGCTTTTCCGTGTGGGACCGATTATGAAAAGCCTATTTGTTACCCAAAGGCAAGCCCCTTTAGGTTTAGGCAAAATTAACCTAGAGAGCCTTGCAGCACAGGTCACAAAGGCTCATGTTCTATAAAATAGTAAGAGAAAAGAGTGTAAAACAAAGCACTAAGCAGAGCGACGAAAAAGTTATATGAAAAAAGGTGAACCAAAAAGTGAATATACGCGAACTTAAAATGGGGCTCGTCGATAAATTCCTTGGCTGTATCGCTCTCAAGCATGCCGTGATTATAATTGGTTTTATCGACTTGATTTTAAGCGTTCTTTGCGGCTGCTATTTACCATGTAAGTACACTGCGCATCACAAAGCAATCCTGAATTTGGATTGATCGACTTTTTCCAAAGGGATCAGAAGGAAGGCTGAAACTGACTTTTACTTGGCGACCGCATATACTGATTCTGGTTCCACCAAGTGGATTGGCC
The DNA here is from genome assembly GCA_008042475.1 of Drosophila kanapiae. Classification (NCBI taxonomy): domain Eukaryota; kingdom Metazoa; phylum Arthropoda; class Insecta; order Diptera; family Drosophilidae; genus Drosophila; species Drosophila kanapiae. The sequence continues at coordinate 16,542 of VNJM01003638.1, forward strand.
CCATTGAATACTATCACAGTCGGTTCGGCCTGATAATGTACATCTTCCTCGTGGTCGTTCTTATCTTCCATGTTGGCGCATGTATATTGTTAATAGTTTCGTCATTTTCGGTAAGCATATAATTATTGGTCTTCTTGGCTATTGTTGCTAATTATGTTCCATTGTAGGAGGAAAAACTGATGATGGCTCCCTACATAGCCACCGCCCTTATGCGATTTGTTCTGCTATTTCTGATTTTGGCCTGGATGGTTGCCAAGAGTCACGATAGTAAAACTTCTTATTGGTTGATCGGGCTAAGTCTGTGTAAGTAATGGTGTCGGATAGGTTTAGCGTATGCTATGTACGAGTTCTTTTTTTGTCAAAACTAAACGTAAGCCCTTAGCACATCCTGCTCCACTCTCATTTAAGTTTTCTGAAATCAAATCAGACTTACCACGTCGCAGCTTATCTTCATTCCTAGATTAGACGAAAGCTTACTTTTCAACTTATTAAGTCAATTAATGACCTGGCTGTGTAAAATCAGGTATTGTTCCGAGGCTCTTTTGCAATCTCGTTCCAAAAGTGGTTAAAACTTTCCTCTAGAGACCTCCCAATTTCCCCTTACTTTACTTAATGGAGTTTCCTGTCGATCTTCATAGATAACTTAATTTAATTTATATTATATTATTTATATTTTGTACCTCATTACGTTTATATATTCTCGATCCAGCCTTGCCCCCCAGTCAAACTGGTCTCTCAGCTTTTGGGTTATTAGGGTAGTACATATGTAAGTAGGTATTATTAAGATGGGACTACTAGAATATACTATATAACTATTATAGAAACGTTGTAAGAGCTGTATTAGGGGGAACAATGCTCCGAGATTTTGTATAATTTAAAAATAATAAGCAAATTGATAAAACTTCGTTCTATTTTAACAGAAGTATCTAAACTTACATATGCAAAAACATTAAAAACAATTAAATTATTTCTTTGTTTTATTTATTTTATTTCTATTTTTCAGTTCCAGCCACTTATTTTTGGCTTACCGTCGTGTCGTGGTACGCTGAAAACGATTCTGACGGGTAAAACAGACTAAAAATTTGCCCTTTCGAAAACTACACTTTTTTTTCAAAATTTCACGTCAAGTTAGCCAATCAATTTGTTGTCAGTTGATATACCTAGAAATTCCAACATTACATTCAGTCTCTCATAAAACACAAACTCGACCGCATCGATTCCAAAGTTTACAAAAAAGAAATAGCAAATATTCCAAAGAAACATAATGGGACTACCGGTTTTTAAAGACTGCTACTGCCTTGAGCTAAAGTGGGGAGCTTTGATTGTCGCTATTTTGGATGCCCTCCTTGGATTCGGTTGTGGCAATGCTATAGGTGAGTATTGTTTTACTATTTAATATGTGGACGTTGATCATTAATCGCTTATCCTGTAGGAAGTGGCCATGGATCAGACCCTATCTTCTATGTGTGGATAATTACCTTCGTCGTCCACTTAGCGCATTTCATTGCTTGCATTTTGGTGATAGTATCTGTTTTTAAGGTATGAAGCCTACCACGAGCTATTAAGTATAACTAATTCTAACGCCTTTTCAGCCGGATAAGAGATTTGTTATAATGTACCTAATAACCGGTATAATTAGGTTCATCATTGATATCATATTCCTGATATATTTCTGTGTGGTATTTGCCTTCGACACTCACACCATTATAATGCTGGTCTATTTCGTAATTCTAATTGGTAAGTTACCTAGTAAGGCTTTCCTTTCTTAGTACAATGAAAACTCGCTGACATTAATTAAATAATAAAGATATCGGAAGCTTAAATAATTTGCATGCCCTTGCAAAGGTTATCACCGTCAACAACCGAGTCGATCTAGCCATGTCCGTCTGTCCGTTTCTATGCAAACTAATCTTTATAATGTATTTGTAACTTTGCAGAAACAGGGATTTAATGTTAATGAGATCAGACAACTACACCTTAGCTGCCTTAGATTGATCGGAAGTGTAACGCATGCGCATATACTATGTGGGAAATCAGAGGACTTTGTCATATAGCAGCCATAGGAGCGATCCGGCTATTGTATGAAAATCTCTGAATGTAGCATAGTCGCATAATGTTCGCATTTGGCGAACTGCAAGGGTATACAAACAAAAGCGTCACAAAAGCTAGCTTCCTTTATATATTTTTTAACATTCACGTATTCTCTCAACAGTTCTGACAGTCTACTTTTGGCTCGTTATTTACTCGTGGTACCGCAAGCTTGGAGGTTCCACCCCAGCCGATTAATGACCTGAATATACCAGTGACACCTTCAAATTAAGAGGTTCTTGACCATGTCCTCAATTTGAAGATATTTTACTACAAATTTAAAGTTATCCCTGAATTTAACAGTGGCGTCTAAAAATTATTAGCAAGTGATGAACAGTTGGATTATAAAAGGATGTCATTGAAGTTGTATGTAACCACAATACCCGTTAGCTGCCAGCTCTGTTACGTTTATATACTCGTGGTATCGCAAAATTATGAACATGAGTAACTTGAATGTGATTATTGATGCGTGGTCCGGGGAACCTGGAGGATCAACCCTGACCGAATATTAACCCGATTCCCTGGTATCTTTGTCATATTCTGAGCACTTGGCGTTCAGTTTGGATTACAAAATTAATGGGTTATAAATTAATATGTTATTCATGGTGCATATGACCGCAGTACCCGTTAGCTGTCGGATCTGTTACCAATATATTTTACGATGGACTTTATTTGGACTTTATTTAGAAAGTAAATGTACGCTTGGTTTTTACGCATGGCACCTCTAAATTATGAGCACGTGATGTGGAATTCGGCATATAACTCTCGACTCTGTTACCAATATATTTTACGATGGACTTTATTTCGGCTATACATTGAAAGTAGCTACGCATTTTATTTACTAATGAGATATCCTAATTATGGAATTCGGACTATAACTAAACATGAAGGCTGACCGATTAACTCGATTCCCTAAACTTACCAGTGACGCTGTCGCTGGTATTTCCAAATTATGACCACATAATGTACAATTCAGACTACAAATTCAGCGTGATTGGCATGCAGACAAAATACTTTTTAGCTGACAGCTCTGTTATCGGTTCCAGTTATAAAATAAATCAAGTTTAGAAGACAAAAAGGCATTTATATTTATGTTGTCATTCCATATATTTTTCTATTCATTTATTTGGTTGGTCTCCACTAGAAGGCGGATTCGGTGATATGCATCGGCGTCGATTGCGACGCTTTACGCGCAAAATAATCTCGTCGTTTCTTTGCTCAAACTGGTAATCGGTATGACCCAGGGAGCAACGTTTGGTAACTGTTGAGAGGTTCTCGTTCGAGAGGTTCTCGTTCGAGAGTTGTCGTTCGTCTATTGTTTCGTCGATGGTAACGTCCTGGCCTGGCGACGGAAGCTCCAGTCCGAGTACTTTCGAATCCTGTGACTGACTATCAGTGATATCCATCTCGAACGGAGTTCGTTCATTTTCCGGCCTACTGGATTTCGTCTGAAGGGGACTCGTGCTGGTGGGTGCACGATTGTCAGACTTCCGCGCTCGGTTTGAGGGGAAGCTCTCTGGTGTTTTGACTGGGGACAATGTCTGATGCAGTTGTCCCAATGCCTTCTCGATGGCATCTTCTTCGAGGCTCAGATTAGGGTAGCTCTGATTCCAAGCACTTGGGGGAGGTGGTGCCAGATTACTGCCCGGTAGCAAACTCAGGGCAGCTCTTTGGGTGAGCCCATTCTCAGACTCGTTGTGATCGACTTTTCTGGAGTCCGGTTGAGCGAACAACGTGCTCGATGTTTTTCCGCCCACAGAGCTAGAGGATGGTGCCAAATCGATCGAGCTGTTTGCTTTATTATAATCACTAGGGTCGCCACCTTTGCTAGAGGGATTTTTCTGTTCATCCAGTACGGGACTCGCTTTGACCTCTTCTAGAGAGCAGGGCAGTCCGTCGACTATAGCCGCAATATGGTCGATATCCGCCACTTCTGACAAGCGAATGTCTTCGATTATACGTATGCCGACGCCGCAGCTTCCTCCCGAACTGCACTTGATATTTTCATCTCTTTGGGTTGTGCCGGAAGCAGGAACCAATAACTCAGCATTTACTTCTAATTTACTTAACGAATTATTTAAATCTCCACCAGTCAGTTCGCTGTTTGTTTTACTAATCAGGGACTCCTTGGTTGGCTTGCTGATTTCACTCGACAGTAAATCCAGCTGCAGATGCTCATCATCGGAGATTGGATTTTTGTTCGGATCTTCCATCTGCACAGCTATCACGTCCCAGGCTAGCGCCGTCTGTGACATTATCCTGTTTGATTTATCAACTGTAGGGCCCTCGGAATGGCACTTAGCAGATGATTCCTGGTTGTGGGCTGCTGGTTCGAAAATCACATCTAGCCCCGGAATAGGCTCTTCTTTCCCTTCTCCGAGTACCGGGAAGATATCACCAGTGTTTGGTTTAATAGTATTAGTTAGATACGGTTCGTCGGGCGTATTTCTTTGCAAGTAGCCGTCAATCTGCTCAGAAGTTGGCTTTATCTTCGGTAACAGTTCTGGCTTCATAGTTGTTAACGATTCGGCGATGTTTTTGGACCTCCCATTGTCTCCATGAGACGTTATTTTCTGTGACTTTGATCCCGACACCTGTGCTCTACAAAGACAAAAGTCAGACGGAACCTATGGGGATCTGCTTCACTAACCTAGGCGACAGGGAGCGGCTTCTGCGTCGGGAGCTGCTCCGTTGCTTTTGCCGGCTTGCATGTCTGGGACTCCGACTACGGCTGCGGCGTCGTTCTTTGGATTTCCGCCGGGTGTGTGACTCTTGTATCTTGGATCTTCGGTCAGGGGCTTTCTGGTGACTCGAACCGGGAGACTTGCTTCGAGATCCCCGTCTTGCGACCGATTTTGTGTCGTTTTTTGACCCCGGCTTGAATGGATTTTTTTTCACTTCTTGCTCTACCTTGGTGACCACCTTTAGCCGCTTGTTTTCGTGTTCTTGCTCCCCGGGACCCTCGACTTCACGTCCCCGCTTTCGCCTGAAGCATATGTCGTCTTTCCTGTAATAGAATTTTGTGTTAGTTCGGCCAGTGGAAGGCACTACTGCGCGCTTACTCTTTTCGCAACTGGCCTATCAGAGCTTCCTTTCTCTTCATCTCCGACTTCGCCGTGTCCAAGAGATTCTGCAGGTTGACCTCCATGGTTCTGATCTGCTTCTCCAGGGTCTTGTTTCGCGCCTTCAGGTCCTCAATTTCAGTCAGCGCGTTCCTGTGCTTGACTTCCCATGCCAGCAGCTCCTTTGATTTCTGCAAGAACGCATGCTGTATCCGGGCGCCAACAGTAGTAGCTCGGAGTTACTTACATGCTCTTCGGCCTGCTGGAACTCGTCTAAATCATCATAAATACCCAAATTATCGTCCTCGCTAAACATTTTGTGATCTTAAGATGCAAATTTTGAGCAGCTGCGTCAGTGATGGACAACGTAAACTCTTCTGCCAGTGCGGCCCAGTGCAGAGCGTTTTAGCAATAGGCAGCACTGGGCACAGAGAAAATTAAATATCTATACTTATTATAATATAAAACAACATTTATTAAATGTTTATATCAAATATAAAAACATTATAAAACTAAACAAGAGCTTGAAGTTGTATTATTCTGCAGTGTTCAACACAAGCATATACTACGAATATAAAACATATAACATTACTAATAACAAATAAAGAGTATATTACATTTTAAATGTTTAAATTTTTTAATTTTCGGATATTATTTTTTAACTTTGATCAAATGTAGTTGAACAGAGCTAAATTTAGCAACCACATGAGTGCTAGAGAGATGGAAATAAGTTTGCGCTAGCCTTCTTAGAAAGTCGATTAGCAGTAGAAATGAGGAAAATATAAGAATGAACGCTCGTTATTTATTAGGATTCATTTTTAAGATTAAAAAATTTAATCTTTCAACTCCTCCTTTCGAAACGTAAAAACGCATTCCGCCTTTTCCAGCGAGGAAAAATAAAAGTATAATAAGGAAAAATAAGCATTTTTGTAGAATCTTATACACATAATAAATAAATATAATAAAACTAAATAAATTTTTAAATAAAAATTTTAATTTAACAGGAAAATCAAAAAGAACAAGTTAAAAAGTTTCAGTCAAGTGTGGGTACTTATATAATTGTGAGACAATTTAAAGGCATACTTATGTACATAGCTAAGTGACTTTGTCTTTGGCGCGAGGCAAAGAAAATGTTGACAATGTAGGACAGTTTTCCTAGGAACATGTTGGACCTTAGCTAAACATGCTGTAAGGAACATGTTGAACAACCAATTGGTGCTGCCAAAACAAATCTATAAACTTTAAAACTCCCATCTTTATTATCAGATTTTACTCATGTTATATGAAAATAACAAATAACAAATATATGAAAAGTATTACAAATAGTAAGGCATCGACCGAATAGACCTTTGTAACAAAAACGACAAAATTCGGAAATAATAAAGTTAATAACTTTTCGAAAGTTTCTATGATATAGAAGAATATTTGGAAAGTTTCATGCAGATAGCTCAAAATTGTAAGATTAGTTTGCTCCGACACCCGGAAGATGGATCTGACCAGATCGAGTCGGTTGTTAACGCTGTTCAAGCAAGCTTTACACCCTGCACCATACTAAGCATATCGACAATAGCTGATATACAGTCGTTGCCTGAATATTAAACAATTTAACAGTTGAATCTTATACTTGAAAACTTACACACCCTTTATTAACATTTAAATAAAATTGTACATATCAAGTATTTCTGTTTTGATATTATCAATACACTAATGTCTTGCCTAGTCTTGCTAATATTGTCTACAAATTGTCTTTACTGAGCATTTTCGTTTCCAATTAAATTGCTTTTCGTTAAAGTTCCAGAATATATATGCACGAAACTCAAATCAGGGGTAATAACCATATAAACCAAATAAATATTCTGCAAGGGTATGTTATGTTCCTGGCCGCTATTATTCAAGCTTCGCCTTCGACTCCGCTTCCGCGCCAACAAGGATGCGACGCACAGCGGTCAACTTGAAGACCGGAATGGAGAGCACAGCGCCGGCGCAGGCGCCGATCCAGTAGACGATGATGTGCTCAAGGTGTGTGTGGCCGCGACAGCCCCACTTGAGAGCTGTGGCCAAAACCGGATTGAAGTAGCCGCCGGAGAAATTAAAAGCTGCAAGCAGGACATAGTTAAAGGCGTAAACTACTTGAGACCAGGATATGGCAATCGGATCGCATTGGATCGGAGAAGCTCTACTCACCCGCCACCACCAGGCTGGTGCCAATAAAGGAATCGATGTAGCTGCCGAACCGCGGCTCCTTGGCACTGATGGCTTTGGACGCCAGGCGGCAGAGTAATGTGGCCACGCCCTCGATAACAGCGCCTAGGTACGGGCTAACCTGAAGGTCGGCGTTGCAGGCCTCGAACGCACGTCCTTTATGGGTCTCGGCCAACTCCAGCCACCAGAAGATCTGGACAATCCGGTAGACGCAGCAGCCGCCCATCAGCTCGGCCCAACTTCGGAGCGCCATCTCCTTGAAGCTAGTGCGCCCCTCCAGGACGTCCTCCATGTGGGTGTACGGGCAAGCGGAAGCGTCGCCCCACACACGGCCCCACCATACGGTCAGCAGGAACAGGCAGATGGCGTACATGGACACTCCGAAGTTGTCGGCCACTGCGCAGGAAATGTGTCTTGATTCTCCCTCCTTTCAGATCGGTAACTTACCTATGATCAGCTCGAAGCAGCAGGCGCAGAGCTCGGCAGCAGCGATCGCCTCGTTAATTAGGACGGGAACAATTCCCTCGCGGGTCACCAGACGCCGGCTCAGGACGCGGGCGATTTGTGCTATTGTACAGCATCCCACCATGAACAGGGCGCTGACCCCCAATGCTGCCATGGACATTTTCTTTTTGGGAGTGCGGTGATAAAACACGAATCAGTTATTCTATATATGCATGTATATAACACTTAATTTCGAGCGGAATCAATGCAGTAATGTTCTATAGCGTACTAATGTACATTTATTCCTGATCTGCTTCTCCACATTCCGAATCCACATCTAGGCTACATTTTTTGGTCTCTCTCTCAGCTTGAGTATTGCAGTCTGTTTTGTTTTTTATACCCGGTACCCATAAGGTAAAGAGAAACGAGAATTTACCACAAATTAAATAAATTCTTGATCAGCGTCAACAGACAAGTCGATATAGCACATGGTTAAGTGTATACTACTCTGTCCGTCTGCCGGAATGTCTTTGAGAGCCACTAGACCTCTGAGACTAAAAGATATCACTAAAGATACCACATTTGGTAAGATCAAGCTTGTAATTATAACTATAATGAATTGTATAACAATGCAATGTATAATAAATGCTCAATGTCTGACTCTGGTTTTTTTGGTTTTTTTATATAAACCAAATGGTTATAAGATACATAGTTACAGAGACAGAGCCTAATGTGTTTTTGTTACCAGGGCATCTCACAGTCAAGATAACTACCATCTTAGTTTAACGACAATCCAATACAACTTTTCGTTTTTAATTTTTTGCAAATATCTCTCACATTTTGTTATATAAAGTTTTCCTGCTTTCGTTACAAAAGTGTACTTAAGCTTTAGTCTAACTCAGAAACTAAATCAGAATAGCTCCCATGGGAATATTTTTTGTTTAATTAAATTCTTTACAAATTACATTTCTTTACATTTACTCATTTAATATTTGTTTTAATTTCTAATTACAAGTTGATTAGTTAGTTAGTTATATTAATCAAATGGACAATATACGGACAAGGCTAACTTGATTAGTCTGTGGATGCTGTTCAAGAATATATTTATTTAATGTATGCATGTTTCATAGTATAAAAGTAATAATAATTGTTTTAGTATATCTATGTAGTGGTAGCTATATGTAGTTCTTCAACCTTGAATACAAATGATTTAATATCAATTATGATCCATTAGAACCTAGTTAATTCTTCTATCCACTGATTTTGACATCTTGTGTGTATTGAGGACTGGCTTGCACCGCTGAACTCTTCAAAATTGATCAAAATTTCGTTTAATTTTTCACTTTTCTTAGCAGATTTAAAAACAAACGTTTTATTTATATTTACATTCTGCTTCGTATGCCAATTGAACCTTGCCAATCCGAACAGCATTGTTTGGTGTAAATTAGCATTCTTCTGTGTGCGAAGAACTATTTCTGGTTTTCAAAGCACACGCGAGAGTACCGAAAATAAATGCTCACGCTTGTCAGCGCACATCAAAAGCATATACTAGATAGTATTCAATGTTTGACCAAATAGGGTTTACAAATTAAACAAATTTACGTTTCTGATATATCATGCACGTACTCCGGAGTTATTAAATACGATGGGTTGTGAAAGGTCCACAAAAAGAACGCAATATAAGGCTGCGAGATCTGACCGTCGTCTGAGGCCTGGTATAACTGATTTATTTATTGATCGCTCTCTACTAGCCGGGAAGTCATCGGGCTCTGCTATATTTATACGCTCGGTTCTGACGTAACAAAGAAAAGAGCGCCAGTTTTCAAAAACACCGTGCTGAGGCACCCGTTGAACGGGCAGCACTGGCGCCTCAGAAATATCGATTGCAATTTATATCGATATGGCCGCCCCGAAACAGCTGATAATAACAAAACTGTTTTTTAATGTTATCAGCGAAACCACCAGCTGTTTCCAGCTGACAGATTACCTATCGATTGGGAATGCGATCCTTTTAAGCTCAGTAGAGAAATTATTCTGACATAAATATAACTTGTAACACGAAATAAAAAACAAAACATTGTTCTTTCCCTTTAATGTTTTTTTTTAATTATCAATTATCAATTATAAATTTAAATAGACCGTTACGCATGCAGCATACAGATGTAAATTACATTTGTAGACTAATTCATTAACTTAAGTTTTTTTGTTATTTAAAAGAAAATATAAACTTTTATTTACAATTCAACGGAATTAATCGGAAATGCACAAAAAATAAGAATTTTTGTCTAGTGTAGATTTTAAAAGCTTTTTTAAGGGATTTTAAAAGCTTTTTTCCACGCGGAGAGTTGGTAACAATGCACAGCTGATCAAAATACTTATGCAAGCGCCAAAACATAAACACGCTCAAATCGGAACTTAATTTGCCAATCCAAAAAGTGAGTTCCCCTTGCCTAGACAGCACGCGAGATGTATTCAATGTATAAATCAGTGTTTATTGAACTACAGTGTGGCGTTGCCGGGTGGTTCATCTCGGGCGAGTGCCCTGGTCGAGCTCCATGTCCGCCGTCATTCAGCAACCACGGAGGTGCCAACACAGTTCCGCTCACGAGAACACCGCCTTCACGGAATGGCGGACCATTTACAGCATGCCAGGAATACGACTCGTGGCCGCCCTCAGTAAGCTGAAGGTTTATCAGGCGGCCATCACAGCAGCCGGGACGCCCATCGTCTTTGCCCTAGGACATGCGGGAAATGTGACAACGGACGCACTGGGTATTTACGCTGCCATCGGCCTAAGCGGCCTGGCTACCCTTACAATCGCCAGCTATGCTGCTAGGAACCTCGTGGGCTTCATCTATGTAAACGAGCAGCAGGACCTGCTGAAGCTCGCGTATGTGGACTTCTGGGGCCGACGAAAAGAGGCTCTGGTGGACCCTGCAGATCTGCTGCCAAGCTGCGAACAGAGAACCCCATCGCGTCTGAGATTCGTGTCGTCCATCTGTCTGCAGAGCGATCCAAGCACGCGCTACAAGCTGCTGAGTCGGTTCGGTCATGTCAGCGATCCCCAGTTGTTCGAGGGCCTTTTTGGGGACTGATTATAATACTAAGTATTGTATACAGATGTGACCTTAAGTTAATTAAATATTTTTCACAGAAAGTGTATTTTTTGTACGATAAATATAAAGTTGTGTTTGAACAATCAGCTAAATACTGCAAAATGAGTCATAAATGCATCCTAATAAGCATCATCTAATTATAAAGACAATTCGAAGTCTCAGTCTAAGTGTGTCGTTTATTTATACAAACTATTATTATTAAAAAACTTAAAACAAGATGTCTAACAATTTGCGACCTTAAATCCAGAACATCCTTAAACTAATTTGACTCTGCTATTTATCATTTACCCAGCGCAATGGCCTCCTCGACCTGTATGTGATCGGAAGAGATTATTGAGGATTCTGATGATATCCATACTCACCGTATCGGGCAGCTTTTTATGGAAAGTTTCTGGCAGTAGCAGCGAGAGGAGTCCGGCCAGCAGGGATGTGGCACCGAAGAGGAGCATGGGCAGCGGTTCGTAGTACGACGACTGTTGGGAAAACGTCCATATACATATATGTTTTTACTGAATATCACTATCACAATCGGTGTGAGCAGAGGCCGAGCAGGAAAATATGCAGACTCTCAAGTCGTGTCGCAAAATTAACCCCGTAGGAACTTTACTTAAAAATCAAATTTGGAAGAACTGGGGCAGACTTACCAATAGCGGCACGAAAGGAGCCAGCATAGCCCCAAAGCGGGCAAATGTAGACATGACCCCAACGCCTCCACTCCGAATGACCTGAAATATATTAGTTTAGCCTGATCAGTTGGATGTTATATATAAGTTAAGGATAAAAAGGCACAGACCGTGGGCATCATTTCCGCCGTGAACGTGTAGATGACGGCGAACGAGGAGGTAATTCCCAGCTTTCCGATTAGAAAGAGCGTCACGACCAGCCAGTTGGCACCTGGGCGAAAGGTTTGCATTAAAGAATTGCGATAAAGATTACGATAAGTAAACAAATGGTTCGGGGAGCAACATTGTCGAATCGCACTTAAATTCACTTACAACTCCATGAGTGTCTGCCCCCGACTCCGGGCGTGCAGAGAATCCAATCGCTTTGCGCTTTGGGGGCATGCACGAAGGAATTAGATAATGGTAATAATGGATAAGGCAGAAGTTATCAAATATATCTCCGAAATTAATATTTTGTTGAAATTTTACAAGTTTGAATTGGGGAAATATATGAAAAAAAACAGTTCTTAATGATTTTTTTAATAAAAAATGTTCATCATGGAGTCGGGATTGCTTAAAAGTATATTTATAAGGGATATTCAAAATATCGAAGACAGAAACTAGTAAGATTGGTACCCACCCAAGCTGACAAAGCCGCTGGCTACGCAGGTGACGGAGCACAACAACAGGGAGCCGGCGAGAGCCAGCCGCCGGCCGAGTCTGCGAAGGCAAAACTGTGAATGAGGGATTAGTGGATTATTAGCTATGTCTATGCTTGGGACGAAGGCGCTGGCTACATACCCAGGCGATGCTATAGCCGGGGATCTCCACCAGACAAACCAGAGTGAAGTTCAGGTACTTATTGCCACTCAAGTTTGTGGCATTTAGCGAGAGGCCATAGTAGACAACGGCGTTGACAGCCCAAACGGACAGCATGATGGTATACCGAGCCAACAGGATGTGGGAGCCAAACACCTGTTTGACGGCATGCCATATTTGGTTGTCCTTAAGCTCAGTAGGCTCGGCACCAGGCAGTTCCAGCTGTGTAAGTTCCTGCTCTTTAAAGCTCGCCAATAGCTCGACGGAGAGGTCTCGCCTGTTGACCTTTGCAGCCCTGCGGATGATCGCGCCGGCCTGCTCCCGACGGTTGCGAGCCAGTAGCCATCGGACCGACTCGGGCACCAGCCAGAAGTAGGTCACGCAGAGCAACGGTGGCACCGATAGCGCCAGCTGCAGGTGTCGCCAGTTGGGCAGAAAGGCTGCCAGACCCAGGATCGCCTCTCCCACCGCGTAGAAGTAGTTGAGGACAATGGAGCACATTTCGCGCTTCCGTGGTCCCACCATTTCCACGCCGATGATGAAAGCCAGGGGGTAGACGCCGGAGGTGCCCACGGCGTTGAGCAGTGCAAAGACCAGAAAGCTGGTGTAATTCCAGGACAACGCCTGCCCCACTCCCGTTAGTGCCATGAACACTATGCAGATGAGAAAGACGTGCTTTCGCCCAAACCTTAAGGAACGTCGATATTTTGATTAATGGAGAGAAAAAAAAACATTGAGGAGCACCTAGAAGTTTACAGGGGTGCCCCCACTTTAAGAAGTTTACAGGGGTGCCCCAGAAATCGTTGAAAAATGCCCTATATATTACCTACCGGTCGGCCAGGTAACCGGAAAGCGCAGTGCCAATTACAAGGCCGGCGAAGTGCATTGTACCCACAAAGGCCAATTTCCAGAGGTTCTCCTTGCACTGCAGTCCCCACTGTTGTACAATCGTCTGCTCCGAGCTGCCATAAACAAACTGCCGGCAACGCTCCGTCTGCGTTGTGAAGTTCTCGGCCGAACACCGATCCTCTGGCCACGATGGGACGCTGCTCACTTTCGCCACAAACCTCTCGCAGGTCGCCGGAGTGAAGAGTCCCTGCTTGTTCCAACTGCCGGGCACCGCAGCTGACACCCAATCCGCTCCGTAATCGGGCTCGTCCGGGCTGTCGCAGCCGGGAACTTGGCATCGATAGGTGGGAGATCCCGCCGTGAAAACATACGAGAGACTGTTGGCCGCCGCGAACAAAACCGGGAGGCAGATGAGTAGGTAGTTTCGTCGCTGGAATCGGCCAAACTCTCCGATTTCACCAAGAATGTCATCAAAGTCGGGACCGACAGACACTGGAGCTGACATGCCGATGGTGGTTCCTAACAGGGAACCCGAACACTGGCCAGATCAGATTTCACAACAGGTTATACGCTTTCCTTAGTGTTTTACTTAGGCATCCAGTGCATTCCACATGGGACCTGCAGTTAGTAAAGAAGTTAATGCAAGGATTAGGGAAGTGAAGAAACCTATATGTATAATTCAAATACACAAATACACAAAATTCACCCTTAAGAGGGTTAAGGTTTATCCAAAATATACTGTGGAAAAGACAAGGTATGCTTTCTTTACTTTCTCTTGATATTAAACAAAGCTCAAAGAAAGTAAAGAGGTAAAGTACTAAGGGTTACAGAGTATTATAGCTTAGTGCCAACCGATAATATATTTTAACAACAGATAGAGGCATCTCCGACCCTATCTAGTATAAATATATATGCAAGGCGTTTCGAATTAGCCATTTTCTCAGAGAAATCAAATGTTTTGATACCTTTATTATCTTTTGCACGCGGATGAAGTTTGATTTAAACATCGGAAACCTAAAACAACTACATATATGTCTGAATTGGTAAAAGGTAAAAAGTATTTGTAATAAATACATCTGTGCGGACAAACTAACTCGAATTTTAAACATGGGAGTTATTAGGCAATAAATTAACAAATTCAATCTCCATCTCGCTCGAACCCGCACTTACCTAAGAACTACATATGAATAATCCGTACATATGTATAATCTAATTTATGTGTATTTAAATTGTTTGTGTGAAAAAATAAGCTGCTCTCTACAGCTGGAAAAGTATCGAAGTTTTCGAGGATTTATTAATGTAAACATAGATGTTTTCCCAGTTTAACTGCTCTGTACTTTAAGAAATTATATATTAATATGCTCGGCAATGGTATAATATTTCCACAGCATAGAACAGGCTTACCATACAGATACGACGACGAATGGTGAACGGAAATAGAATTCAAATTAAGGCGACAATCCACAACGGCAATTTAACATTTGGTGATTCGGATTGATGTTTATATTCTACAAATATAATATATATATAAATCGGGCTTGCCTGGGCGAAATTCGCTTAAGAATTATAGTGGCACAAATATAAAATATAACAAATAACATATGTTCCATAATATCGGATAAAATAATTCTTAAAAACACATCCTTCGCCACTATTAAGTGCTCTCTAAGAATTATAAATTGAATGTGATGCTAATTAATGTAGCTGTCAGATTCTTTATAGATGCAGTCATGCAAACCAATCTTCGCCAATTGAGATAAATTGTTGCATGCCACAGTCCTGATAACAGAGACTGTTGCAATCGGAGTACATACGGACATATGTTTGTGTTGCCAGTAGTTAAATACAGTAGGAGACGAGCGCGGAGCGTGCCAGTCTTACAAAATGCATAATGGATGATGAAGAGGGGTTCGTGGGAATCGCCAGCCGGTAATCATGCCACAATTTCAAGGCCGGAACGGGAGCGGGTCACTTGAGTTGGCAAAGGTCAGGTGCACGGCGTATTTGGGGATTTCTGCCACAATACACTGGCCTGGTGTCCAGATAAGCATGCACACATTATCTAATCACAGCGGATTTTTAACGATGCATATAAGTAATGCCATGCCACTTTGCGTTCGCTCGCTTTGCAGCTTTCAAATGTAATTGCCGGAGCCTACATACCAAACAGATGACAGGTGCCTTTGAGGTAATTATTCACTAGTTATTGAACCAGGCGCGACATCCGCGGCAGGCGCGTGTTGCTTTATTTCTGTTTGGGTCCAGAATGTGGATCCGGATCGCGTTCTATCACCGAATACACCAACGTCTGGCGAAATACTAAAATGTCTTGAAAATTATCATCATGCAAACGCACACAGAGCGGCAAACACAATTGCCAGAGGGCTATCTTTCGTGCTCAATCTAAAATCAAAGTAGCTAGCCGGCATTAAAATCAATACAATGCCAAAGAGAAAACTTTTGGCGTTTGCCGGAGAGTACGACGCCTGGCTACTTTCTCTCACTGCGAACACATTTAAGAGAGACAACAGATCATGAAAATATATATATATACGACCGCCTCTCTTATTTAGCCGTACTGAGAACATTTTAATGTTGACAATAAACTGGCAACACAGAATATAATCTCGTAGTCCTATAAAGCATATATATAACAGGTCAGGTTCAATACTTACCCTTTTATAAGACGAGTATAAAACTGCGAACAATAGGGCTACTTTTTCACGGACTTACTATTTTTTACAGGACCAATTTTTGTATTTTAACCCGGTACCCGGTAAGGCTCTGAAAAATAAGTCACCAACGAAGCAAGTCCCGCAAGGAATTATATTGGAATCCAATATAACGATTCTTCGTATTTTTGTGTTAATTAATTTTATGAGCCATATTTTGTCATTACAAATTGCAGATTTATTTCATAATGAACTAGCACGCCAAAAAGACGAAAAGAAAGAATACTCCGAACATAATTTTTTTTAGCCTTATTACTTTTTTTTTATTTTGCTTATATTGTGTATCACCTAATTAAACCCTAGATGGGCGCGTAGTGGTTCTTTTAGCTCCCGCTCTTTCCGATATATTTGTATTCCGACATTTTTAGATTTTGGCAGTTTATTCCCTTTTCTCGCAAATTCTACCTGTCTCATGACTGCGACATTTCGGTTCGGCGGTTCGTTCCGTAGTTGCTCTTTTCGTCATATTTTGTGCCCATGCCTGACTAATTAAAGTATAACGAACAAGACAAACAATATGGTTGTGTAGATCGTAAATGTATCCTTCCATGCAAATATTTAAAAAATTGCGCAGAATTTAATTGCAGATGCAATTGCAAATAACCTAGCATTAGATGTTCATAATACTTGTAGAAAGTGCCATACAAGTCCTTATTTAATAATTATTTCGCCTTATTACGTATTCGAAACTGGGATATTATTTCATTATGAAAAACCTCCCAAATTTGAGGCCTTGATTTGATTTACCTCTTGTGACCTTATTTCCAACATCACCAGAATATTATATCGTTGTAGCAACCGAAAATATGTATATGTACCAGAAAGTATATGTACCCATGGGTTACAAGGATAAATAAATAATTTAGCAGAAAAATGTAAAACCTTGCAAGGTTTTGATGGAATTTCGAAATTGAACTACATATGTATGTTAATTGCAATATCCACTAAAAAGACCTTCAGACGCGCTTATGTATCGATAAAACAAAGCTTTAAAAACAATAATTTAAGTTAAATTGGGACTATCTTAAAAGCTTTGTCATCAGGCTATCGCAGTAATCCAGAAAATATCAGAAAGTAAGCACTTACTATAGATGAAGGACTCGTGGTATTATCTCCCAGCTACACAGCATACAGTTTTAATTCATGATCCTGACATATATAATTGATTATGCTTTAGTTTATATTGGAGATCTTTTAGAAGAAGCAGCCGAGTCAAAAAATAAGAACGTTAAAAGATGAAGTAGCCAGCACATACTTACTTATGTTAAAAACGAATACAGACTTATTAATTATTTCATTAATTAATAACATTATTAAAACAACTTCATGCTTTTTCAGTTGATAATATTTTATACATAAATAAAAAAGCATCCCTCCCATCCTGGAGTGTTTTGTTAATCCTAAAATTAGCCAAATTGAAAGGCCTATCTACAATGCTTTAACGAGACTATTATCCGAGCGATGAAGTAGAAAATATTGGTAATTTATTACATATACTCTAATAGTCGAATAATGTTCTTTTTTAAATTTTACAATAGTGAAGATAGATGTGTTTTCATTAATAAAAAACAAACACCTCATTATTTTATAAATTTTTTTTTTCTCAACTTACTTCCCTGGTTTTTTTAGCCTGTATATTTTTTGTTGATCCAGCTTTTTTTGCTCTGGAGAAAATGACACCACTGGCTTAGTGCTCCGCTAGAGTTGTACATGCTTTTTCCAGTTTCCACTTGGAAGTAAATTTGATAACAATTTCCAATTTCCCTTTAACATACACGGAGTCCCCTTGTTGACTTGAGGACTTTTTATAAAATTTCCTTTTGGTCCCTTTTTAATCCCAAATAATTTCAGCTGACCGTTCTTAACAAATGTGTTTGCCTTGCCTGATTTTATCCCGCTGTAGTCTCCAGGGACATTAATAGAGTACTAATTTATTGCATTAAGTCAAGGGAACAAGTAGTCGCGGCTACAAATAATGTTTCTATGGCAGTGTTGTGAAATGTTAGCAAATAGTATTTTAAAATGCTGGGGACAAAATAGCGGATATAGTTTCGTACAGATCACGTTTCATTACATTTTACAATAAATTAACTGATATTTAGAACAAGAAACTTCGTTCTTCAACATGAATTAATATGCGTTCTTATAATTGTAAAACATAAATTAAAACAAATTTTAAAAATTAATCCCAGGAACGATCTATTTTAGTATGTTGGCATCCTTTAAACCCCTTAATTTTTATAATAATAAATATTTATTTGTAAATCAATTACGTTACCTTAAGCTAATTCAGATATGCAATAATGTTCCTGAAACATTGAAGAATAAAGTACAATTGTCATTTGCAATTAACATTGCATTGTATTTAAAATTATTTAATTTCTGTTCTCGCCACTTTAAATCCGCCAGCCAGCAAGCGGATAGTTTCAGTGAGATTCCGCTTGGAAGTTAACAGAGGAAAATTTTATCCTTTGGGATTTTTCTAATTTACTATATATAGGGAAAATATCGAAATAAGGAAATTCCCAATACATGCGGAATCAGCGAACAACTGATAGTTCTATGGCCTGTTTGAAGTTTAAAAGCGCCCTCTAGAATTCAATGCCAATTCATCGCAGCGATCGCGTGCTATTAGCGCCACCTGGATTATATTTGGACTAATTTCCTTGGGTAAAAGACAATTATAAGAGAAGCGAAACAGTTGAAAAATTCCCAAGGGGGAATAAAGAGAGTATGAACCCATTAAAAATTCCCAAGGACGAAAGAGAGAATGCTTTCGAATGTTCACCTCCAATGAGAGGAGAACAGCGGAGAGTTTCAAAGCAAAGAACAGTGCTCAGCTATTTTCCCAATAGATTTAGCGTTGTCAAATGCGGGATAACGTGTAAAATAAGGTCTACCGGGAATGTGTACAAAAGTAGAAAAGTAAAAAAGTAAAAACATCTCATTTCCCGTCCATTTAAAATATTTTCAATTTATTCAATATTTTCTATGAATATAAATTATCAATTGGTGATCAATATTGATCAACATTGCGGAGTATTATTGATTTAGATTTGCCCCTTTTACGTCCTGTCCACAGCAGCAAGAGCACTAATAATATTGCTATCCTGCCGCCGAAGAACAAAAACATGTAGTCTGCTTTTTCGTACTTTGTTCGTACATATGTACATAGCAGAGCGGTTACATAGCATAGAACGATGCGCTACAGCACTCATGTTTACGTTGCGTCGTTTGGGTCGATCTAAAAAAAAGTGGGAAGGTAGCGGGAGCAAAACGAAAAACTGCGGTGGTAGCTTTCTTGGGATCAATTCCTTTTTTATAACGCGCTCGAATTATTGATATTCAAGGCCAATGCACTATAGCGAATTTGACCGTTTGTTTAAAATAAATTCATAGCTCGTTCAGTTTAATTGAGAGGAAGCTTAGACAAGATTTTTTGAATTCCCATTTAACGAAGCGTAACGAAGACTTAACCATGTTGACCATTTTTACTAAACTCTACCCAAAGTTGAACTTTTTCCCAAAGATTTGTTTTGTTTTTTTTTTTTTTTTTTTTTAAATATATTTTATTTATTTGATTAGCGCTCTGCTACCCAAGTGGCAGCTTAATCTAATACATTTACAATTTATACACAACATTGGGTCATAAGGCTTCCTTTGACAAACAATTTAACGTAAAGTTCCATTTTAGGAGAAAATATTAATACAGATTTTATTTAGGTCAAACCCGGTCCGGGAGGTCTTGAGGGTGGTGACGTTTGAGTCTTCTTCTGACTCTGGTGCGATGATCAGTATTATTGGCAGCAGCAGAACCGAGCTTCCTGGCGAGGCTATTAGGATGCGCATTAAGCCTTTCCATGTATTTGATACAGATGTCCTGCAGCTTGTCTCCTAGCTTGGGCACCTTGAGATCGCGTTCTATGTCCCCCAAAGATTCGTAAGGATCACTATCTGCTTTTAGAAATTGTTAGAACTGGACGAACATATCAAGCAAGTATTAACACAATCTACATACATATGTACATACCTAAACAACCTGACATTAACAGTTAGTATCTTAATACTAGACTGTTAAATTAACATTTGCGGTATGCAACATAACAGCTTGATGTATTCTTAATACATTAATATTAAAAAATCGACAATTTGCATACTTTTAAAATATATGTACATTTATTTATTCAAAAAATTCGGTCGAATTTGTTATATTATTCCGCTGTATTATCTTTTTTAAATGTCAATTTAATTAATTAATGTATGTTTATTTTATTAGAATGCTGAAAAGGGTTATGTACTTACGATTAATAACTTATGTACATTATGTACATAGATGTGTTTTGTACATTCTTGTCTTGTCGCAAATTATATAATTTTCATTCAAAAACCAATGAACAAAGGCT
The DNA here is from genome assembly GCA_008042475.1 of Drosophila kanapiae. NCBI lineage: Eukaryota > Metazoa > Arthropoda > Insecta > Diptera > Drosophilidae > Drosophila > Drosophila kanapiae. Next base: position 36,919 of record VNJM01003638.1, read on the forward strand.
TGACTCGTCTCTTCAATTCCGCACAACATAAACTCATTAGTTTCTGCGTTTTTCTTCTCAAAACCGCAAAAATCTGTGACCAAGTATGTCTCGTCAGAATGAAAGGTAAAAGCTTTTTTCTAAGTCAAATTTTAGCTTATTTGCAAAAGAAAAAAAGTAGCTCACTCACTGTCCTATTGATGCTTATTTCACACCATTAGCAGATCAATCTAGCACGTACATATTTATTTTTTGAAGAATTCATTTCTGATCCCACCGTCGGCAACAACAAATTGTGTTTCGGTTGCCGTTTGTGGAAGTACACTGACAGTTCAAAAATTACTGAAAAAGTTTTCTTAATATGTCTTGAAGAACGGATAGCCGAAGTTTTTATAAATACATTTGTTTCATTTAATAACATAAATGGCGATAGTGCACTAAATAAGTAATAGAAACGGACGGAATTGGAATTTTTTACAATTTTGCAGTCCTTATTGATAAATAAGCTGCTGCTAAAAACAATTAAGCAAATAAATGGCATTTAAAAAGTATGTTTACTTTGTAAGCCAATTAAGGCAGTGGTTTAAGTAGCAACAGAATATCAAATAATAAAACGACTGCAAAACATTCAGGCAAATCAGAGCACGAAAAACGAAAAAGTAGTAAGAGAGTAGTTACCTAGCTGTTTATTATGTTCTACCTTTTTTCCATCTCGTACAATTTTTGTACGCACATATTGCGCACACGCGATCGAATCTCGAGATTGCAAAAACAAAGCTTGAGTCTTGGGCAACCCACAACAAACTCAACAACAGGCGGCTACTGTTGTCCCAGGCTATACTAAAAAAAATATCTAGTTTTGGATTTGTGGTATAATTCAACATGTATTGCTATTGTTGGGTATAGGAGATTAATAACCATTCTGTTGTCAGCCACATAAAAAAGCTCGTCTGTATCACTTCTTCAGCTTAATGAATTTCGAGCCGAAGTCATAGACGCCCACCGAGTTGTTGTTCTTCTGGTCATATTCCACCCAATCGTCCTCTGACAGGTCAACATCATCAAAAGCCTGGCCATTCTCCGATGAGGAGACGCGCCATCCGGCACGCGGTGAGAACTCCACGGGCTCCACGCCGCGGCAGTCAAAGACGACTATGGTCTTAAAGCGACCGGCATCGTCCGCTGTGTAGGCAACTGTGGAGACGGAATCAGGATTACATAGTTGAAAGCCAGCCCCTAAACAGAGCGCTCACCATTTGACTTCTCCACGATGTCGATGCTGTTTTCGCGGCCACACATCTTGCATTTCATAACAAAATTGGAGCCGGCTGCGTTGCGGCTGTCCTGCCCCACGCGCTCCGACTCGGTGATGTCGTGCCACTTGTCCGACTGCTCGCCGCAGTTGCTGCAAGTGAGCTTCACAAAAAAGGGGTAGTCGGGGTGGCTCGTCTCCAGCTTATCAATATTCTCCAATGTGGCGGAGATCTGAAGGCCGACGCGTACCATCTCGTCAAGAGTTTTAAAAATATTTACTTATCCCACCAATCGCTGACCGGAATCAGCTGGAAGCCAGTGCTGCCAGATGGCGTATGTACCACCCTGTGGCAACACTGGCAAAGAGACTGAAAATTTTGGCAAGCAAACTCGTAAAAGCAAACAATAAATAAGTGAAAAGGAGATTGGAATGGACCTAAACATGAAACCTTCTCTGGCTGCCGACGAAATGTTTTCTGAAGGCCCTGGCTACATGGAAATGGACGAGGTAAGCCTACATGTCGAGGCTTCACCTGAAAACGTAATTTGTGATAAAATGCGCACTCTTCGTCCTTCTAGTCTGGCGGTGCCACGGGGATGATGATGGACCACCTGCCCGCTAACGATAAGCATGTCCACGCCGACTTCTACAACGACTTCGATGATCTGTTTGATGAAGACAACTGGGCCAAGATCAAGAGTTCCAGTGACAATGCGAATAGGCCTTAGTGATGCGATTCAATAAAGTTTAAGCACGGAACCGAAAACTTGGCTCAATTATTGTTTAATCGCTATAATTTATTCATTTGGTTCATATACATATGTAACTAACGTAAATTGCCAGGTGAAGGATAGTGCGGAGGTGGACTTGAACTTTGGCGTGGCGTTAAAACAAAGGAATGCAAAATTTTGTACAAAAACGAACTATTAACTAAATTTAAGATATCGAACTGAGTTGCAGGTGGAATGAAGCAAGCATAATCAAGATAAATACAAATGTACACATAAAACTAGCTTGATCCATTGAGTTTTTGAAACAAATTGTACGCGGTAAGGCTGCATCTCTGCTCCTGCCAGCACTATCCATCCAGAGGGGTGCCAAGGTAGACCATTGACACCTCGGTGTTGCCGTAGACAGCAGATACTGTGGGATAAAGCTTCTTGTCCGGTAGCCCTGCAAATGGAAGGAAGGATAATAAATAAAAGCCGCACTTGGTAACTCAGATCTCCTCACCCCGAAAGGCCACGCCCAGAAACTCGTAGTTTTTTTCGAAGGACAGTGTATTATCATCACAGTCGAGTATGACGCGTATCCGCTCGCCCACCTGGTATTTGGGCGCGTTGTTCAGCAGCGGGTAGCTGCCCTGCATATCCCCGTTGTGCAGCAGGTGGTTCTCGACCAGGTTCCAGCCCCAGCTCTGCTCGTCGGAGCCCAGCAGAGCTACATAGCCGTGGCATTGGAGGGCCGCCTCCTTCGTGGATATGCCTATGACTGCCACGGTGCCCAAAGGTCCTTCCCAAATAACCTCCCAAGCGTGGCGTCCGTGCTTAAAACCAATTTTGCCGCGGGCCGCATCTGTGCTTTGCGCCACGGGATTGCTGACGGACAGAAGAGACCAATTGTGAGATTGTAAGTTCGTACGGAAATGGGCGCCGGTAGTGCCGCCTTACCGATGCAGGGTGAATCCATTTGGCTTTATATACACATTTCGCGAGCAGTCGTTCGGGCTCCAGGCGTGAATGTAAGCCCTGAGCTTCGTCTTGTACGTGGAGAGGGAGGCCAGCAAGTCCGATTTCAGCGCCTCCTTGGGCAGCTTGTTCAGGCAGTGCCAGCGCCACACGTCGCTGATCTCGTCGTTCAGGAAGTGGTACCAGCTCTTGCACACCTGCGAACATTTGCTCAGGTCGTCCAGCTCCAGGTAGGAAAAAATCACTTCCAGGACATTGTAGTTGCACAGCGCTGCCACCGGATCTACCATTCTGGGGCTGCGGCTGCTCCTCGGCAGGCGGTGGGCACTGAGTGATTAGTGCTGAGTGGGTGCGGGTAATCGTGTTAAACTCCTGAGGGATTTCGGCTAGGCTGATTGTTTGGGGCCTGCTTTGTCATTTTTCAACACCAAAATCGGGGAAAAGTTTTTGTTGGCCGCAGTGTGACAGTGCCGGGCTGTTATGAAAATAACGCCGGGATGCGCAGTGGCAACTTTGTTTACATTCGCGGCCAGTGCTGTAAGTGGTCGCCGGCCATCAGCTGCCTTCAACACTAATGCGATTAATGTGTAAATAGAGCTGGGAAAATATCGATATTTTGAAGCCAAATATTATCTATGTCATCAGACTGTGTGTTATAATTCTTAATTTTCTTTACAACTATTTTTTGAAGTTTTTAATTGAAAACAAAATGAAAACTTGGACTTTCTGTGGTAAGTGCTTCTTGAGGTATTAGAAACCTCATCAGCATTTGGAAATCCGACATCGATCGGCCAATTCGATGTATCGATACTATCGTGAGCGGGCGAGCCAGCTCTAGCGATTGATGCGTAAATTGGCGCGCACTGTCTGCCATTTCATTCACACCCGCACACAGCCTGCTTAGCCTTTCCCACATGAAAACGAAAAGCAGCGACTTAGTGGAAATTTTGTGCCCATCGTGCTGCGCCTGAAGTTTGCCAAATCAGTGTTCCAATACCGCGTTTAAAAGCGACGAGTCCGGCGAGTCTTTTGCTCCCAAGCTAGTGAAAATCGAACTGCGCCAAGTCCGCGAAAAAGTGTCCGAAAAAAGAGGCTCCGCGGCGATTTTGCGGCCGCCGCTGTGTGTGTGTGACCAGAAAAAATGCTCTGGAAGTGAACAAAAATGCGCTCGCCATTTTGACTCGAACGACAGCGAGTTTGCAACTTGTGCGGAGAGTGTGGTTGTGGTTCGGATCCGACCCGATCCGATCCGGATTTGCACACGTGCCAACCCGTGGGTGCAGTACGTCACCCGCTCGCGCCCCCACCCAAATCCATCTACACACGTTGCTCTACGTGCCCGAACCTTCTGTTTGTCGGCGTTCCGGGATCCTGCACCTGCCTACCTGAGCGGCAGCAACAACAACAAGAGGAAGCGGAGGACCACAACTTCTGCTGCTGCGGCTGCTGTTACTGCAAAGATGGCGCACACCTCCGCCGCAGCGAGCGGTGCAGTGAAGGCGGACGAGGTGAATTTCTTCTTCCGGGACGAACACGGTAAGTGGGCGGAACCGGAGGGATTCCTGTCGTCAGGATAAGTGGACTGGCCTTGCGTTGGTGTGCGCGCTATCGCTCTCTTACATATACACACACACACGCTCGCTCGGCGACACGCACACACGCACGGATGGAGGCGGGTGCGATACTACAAAGTTGCATGGGCAGCGTAAACGCCATCTTTTCTTTTTCGGGTTTCTTTTGCCTACAATATTCATCGTTTGATACGCTTTGGGGGCCACTGAGACGAGCCGAGGCGAGCAGCGCAGTGCCACAGTGCTAGAAATTGGCAAAAAGTAATAATAAAAGGCAGAGACCCCCGCAAAATAAAAACAAAAATCGGTTTGCCACCACCCCCTAATCCACCACCATCTTCCATTCGCCGCCCATCGCCCAGTTGGCGCGCTCACACACACTCTTAGCCGCATAAACACACACTCACACACACACAGAAGAGTTTCTCCCACATTTTATCGGGCGTCCAACAGCTGATTATTCCGCTTAGTTTATGCATACTCGGGGTTAGGATTTCGCATTTCCACAGGCCGCCCAAGAGATTTGGGCGGTTTTATCCATAGATTCGGGCGAAAGGCGTGATATTCTGTCATGTGTCCCCCTCATGTCGGTTAGTGGGGAGCGCGCGAGTAGAGCTTGAGGTACAGAGAGAAAAAGGCCAAAGCAAGAACAACAATGCCACACGAACACACACGTACGCACATCAACGAAGCTGAGGCCCAAAACAGGCGAACGCCAAACATGTGTAAGCGACTTTGTACACGTGTGTGTTTGTAGGTTGCCGCGTTTATGCGCCAATTGTCGATAATTGTCCACTATTAGAACATGGATTTTTATTATAAAACATGTTCTCCATTTGATGCTATAAAATACCTAACATTTTCTGCCGCTTGGAAAACTTTAGCGCGACCAAAATAAGCAGTCTTAACTGAAACTCTGGAATAGACATGCAGAATATAATTTCCATTGATTGGCAGATTATCAGATTTACGAATTTGGTGCACGCATAAACTCGGTTTTAGTGGCGGCCCGGTTGGTGGTTAACTGGTTGTTTGCTACGGCCGAACTATGGTACTGCTTTTACAAATATCGAGGATTATTTGTTCCCTTAAACGTTGTGCGACAATATGCATTGGCAACGGCGACGTCGAGTGCAAGGCTCCCAGGACCCTCCATCTGGATGAACAGCCGTATTCCACACTGTTTAAGCCTCCGTGAGTCATTCGCAGGTGTGCGCTGCGGGGCAAAGCGAGAGAGTTGAAAGATATTTATAGTATTCTTCGACCCTTTGCTGTTTTTGTTTTGGACTTCTCATCGCGCTTCTGCTTCTTCGTCCACTTGCTTTGTTTGTTGTTATGATTATGCAAATATCGGGGCGGCGACAGGTGAATAATTATCCCATCGCAGGAAGCCGATGTAAAACTTGAAATGCTTAGAAAAAGCCGGTTACATTAGCTATGAATCCCAGTATCTCATGAATTCACAGTATCTACATATTTTTTGATGAGTTATCACTCGCGATATGACAATTAAGAACATAGAATTACCAAACTCAACAATATAAGTGTTCATATTTATTTTCTTGTTTGAATTAGTTTCGATTGGTGCGATTGTAATAATTTAAACAAATATTCTAGGAAGTCAGTCCATTATTTTTTGTGACACCTTGATTCACATGAAGAAAGTACATTCTTCTATGACAACGTGTTGATTGCTTGTACGATTGAATTCTTACGAAGACCTTCAATGTACTTGATTAACGAAATGTCGCTCGGAACAATAAAAAATTTCATAAAATTTAACAACTGTTACTTAGCCGTTAATTCTTATTGTGAGTATCAGTGATGATCAGTCAGCGCTACTTAAAACTGTGTATATTTTGCTTCAAGCTTACTGGAAATGGCCAAACTGATCGGTATATGAGCATCGATTGGAAACTACAATGGCCAAGTATCGTCCCCAGTCACGAACGTGTATCGAACCATCACTAGTTTGATAGGGTTCACTTTCGGTCACGTGCTGCTCATCTCTATGGCCAGGCGATCTGGTTTCGGGTTGTTTCTGTTTCTGCATCTTTATCCTTGTCCCACCATCGTGTGTACACACGTCGCCCCTGTGTGTGTGTGTGTGAGTGGGAAGACGTAAATGTATGCACCCCTAATGTTCCACCGCAAAGATGTATGGCGTTGTATGGCTCTTGGTGTTGATGTTGTAGCTGCATTCGCCTCCAGTGGCGCGCTCAGCACCATTCGTTTGTTCCGTCTGTTTCGTTCGCTCCATTCTCCTCACTCGCCGCGCGACGAACACAACGCATCGTTGATAGTACCGCACGCACACATTTCCGCACTTGTATCTGTGGGAATACATACATGCAGTTGTGTTATCAAAGAAGCAACCCAGCCGCGTGTTATGTGTGTATCCGAAACTCAGGCGTACGAATCTCGCATCTCCTCCCGCAGGGCAAATCGCCAAGATGCTCAAGCCGGCCCAACTGAAGTCCGAGATGGAGGGCGGTAAGTCCGCCGTGGTGTACGCCACCGGATCATCGGCGCGTAACAGCGGAAATGGAAGTGGCAGCGGCATCGGCAACGTGGGACGCATGGGCGCCTTCAGTCAGATGGTGAGTTCGGACCGGGCATTTCCTCAAGCGAAGTAACTATCCAAGTAACCACCAATTACCCATATTTGGAAATCTACAGGGCTCCAGCAATCAGGGGCAGTTTATTCGGCTGCAGGACAACGGACTGGCCATTCCAAAATCAGAAAGTAAGTCACATCACCCCAAGCTGTGGGCGCACGCTCTTAGTAATCTATTCCCTCGATCACTACGTTTTGTAGATACTTCGTACACGACTGTGGTGACGCAAAAGAGTGCGAGTGGCGGCAGCGGCGGCATGTACGACGTGGTAAGTTGGTCACAGAGCCAGCATTCCCTACGCGGCACTGACATCCCTTGCATTCCAGATAAAAGGGGATCGCTATGTGAAGTTTACGCCAAACAATCCCCTGAAAATCAAATCAAAACTGTAAGTTGCACCCAAACAGCGTCAGACTTCAGGCTATAGGAGCTAATATTGTTGATTGGTTGTTTCCCGCTACTAGCCATGCCATTCAGAGCAACTCCCTGCACTCCCTGTCCGGCTCGTCGCTGTCAATCCAAAGGAAACGCAAGCCGGACAAGGCCGGAAAGGGTTTGCGGCACTTCTCGATGAAGGTTTGCGAGAAGGTGGAGGAGAAGGGCAAGACCACGTACAACGAGGTGGCCGACGATCTGGTCAGCGAGGAGATGAAGAACAATGCGTACGACAACAACTGTGATCAAAAGAATATCCGACGTCGTGTCTACGATGCTCTCAACGTACTGATGGCAATCAATGTTATCTCCAAAGACAAAAAGGAGATACGCTGGATAGGCCTGCCCGCCAATTCAGCCGAGGTACGTTCGCGATGCGAATGACAATTCCCAACTATTGTGCTAATTTCTCTATCCATTTGAATAGCAATTCCTGGCCTTGGAAGAGGAGAACTGCCGACGCCGCGAGCGGATCAAGCACAAGCAGGACACGCTGAAGGAAATGATCATGCAGCTGGTGGCCTTCAAGGGCTTGGTCGAGCGGAACAAGCGTAACGAGAGCCAGGGCGTGGTGCCGTCGCCAAATGCCTCGATTGAGCTGCCTTTCATCATTATGAACACGCACAAGTCCACCAAAATCAACTGCAGCGTAACCAACGACAAGTTCGTCTCATTCCCTCTTCCCCCCACCAATTTCCTGCTAATTTGAATGCTAATATCCTTTCAGGTCCGAATACATCTTCAAGTTCGACAAGACCTTCGAAATGCACGATGACATTGAGGTTCTGAAGCAAATGGGCCTCCTGTTTGGTGAGCGAGCATTGATGAAGTACGAAGTTAAAAGTTATAATATTATGATAATTTCTTTATAGGGCTGGATAAGGGCGAGTGTACGCCGGAGAATATTGAACGAGTCAAGTCCTGGGTGCCGCCGAATCTCTCCAAATACGTTGAGGGTATGAAGTTGACGAAATTGTTTTAATCTTGCGAGTTATCAATGATCAACCTGCTTGTTATTTAGCTTACGGCACCGGCAAGACAGTGGAAATAATGTACGATTCGGACGAAGAGGACACTGACTATAACGGGTACCTGGAGACGACCAACGAGTCCCAAGGCTTTGCACAACACTCGGCACAGCACACCACCACCGATGGCGAGTTTAAGCTGGAGCTGGATGATGATGAACTGGAGGACGACATTGATTGAGCTGACGGTGCCGCCGGCATTGTGCCATCATATATGGCCGATGCGGAAGCGGATGCGGATGGAGGAGTTGCAGATGCAGAGGATACATTTAGTTTTACGTTTATCAACGCATTGTTAGGTTTGCCACGCCCCCCCGGTTAGGTGATCCACTCTCCCTCACTCCGACCCACCCACCCACACACATGCTTCTGTGTGCTTTCTCATCGAGAGCGAGCTCGCGGAAGGAGACGGAGTCGGAGGTCCATGTATGTGCGTGTACATGTAGTTTGCATACACAGTTCTAACTTGTAGCATTGAAGATTTATGTTTAAGCTCAAAACGTTTTTAAAATAATTTGTCTAGTTAAGCAGAAACCCCGTATTTTAGTGCAAACCACAATTCGCATATTATTCAGCCCGTATATCATTGGCCCAGGCAAATGTTCTTTCTCTTATTAGTTGTTATGAGTCCCCTTCCCCTCCCACTTGCCCTTTCATGTTTGGGCAGGCCTCAGTGAGCGCGCGATTATGTTACGGGTGGTGAATGTCTCTTAATTTTATATTATATACCAAAATTGTACACACACAACAGTAACAGTAACAGTAAAGAAATGCACTTATTTTGGAAAGGCCACGCGCAGTTTGAACTGCAGACAAGAACGAACATATGAAATTTGTGTTTAATTTGCTTACAAACAATTGACGTTTCTCAAGAACCAGTTTTAGTTGACCATGGAGAAGAGATAATTGCAAAATAATCAACCTACCTAAAACTAGTAATAACATTTCAAACGAGATATACACATTTTCTGAATTTGTATCTATATTATCGAACTTCTTCAAGTGAACACAAAGCATACAAATACAAATTAGTAGAAAGTCAAAGTAGAAGGCGTTAACGAGTAAGTGTCGAGAGCATGTAGTTGTGTAATAAATCGAAATAAATAATGCATATTGATGAAATGGAGATAACGAACAGAGGAGCAAGACGAAACCGAACCGAGTAACGAGTTAATAAAGTGAATTGCATATTGTAAAATATGATAAATCAAGAAGCGCACCGCATTTTCCCTCACACAATCATTCGCAGAAGGAGTTTTAAGGTAAATACGTTGACTAGCCGAGTCACGACTCCAAAAAATAATGCCATATGGTTTATGGGATGTTTACTTAGTTAAATAATCGACCACTAGTTAACCACTAAATGGAAATGTACAAAAGGCGGAAAGCTATCTTAAAATACAAGGTGCATGTACAAAAGCTGAACACCAGAGAAAGCTAAACATAAGGGTTACTTTTCACAATTGTTTAGTTCAGGCGAAACCCTCTTCGAAGGCCGCTGCCGTCGTGGATGGCGGACCCAGCGGCTCCAGCTGCTGCGCAGCCAAGTTGAAATCGTAGTTCATCTGCTGCTCCAGTGGCGGCGGCGCAAAAGCCCCCGCCGACAGGTCCATCAGCTCTGGCTGAGGCTGTGGTTGGGACTGTGCTGGCTTCATTTGCTCTTGGACCTCTTGCCGCATTTGCTGTGGCGATTTTACATAGTTGATGGGAATAATGCCTGAGGTTTGGCCATCTACAGATGCCAGGGCCCAGCCAGTATTGAGCAGGTTAAGGGTTTGCTGGATATCGCGTGGGGCCACCTGGAGCGACTGGCCTGCGCGCAGCGATAGCTCGCTCTGGCTGCGTCCCACAAAATCGTAAACAGCCTGGGTCTGAATCGGTGTCGTCCACTTGGCCGGATTACGGGCTGCGGGAACAAAAGTAAATACATTATTCGCGGGCTTATCTTGGCAGTTTGCGAGTCTTATCGTTCAGATTATGGCACATGGCCGGAGCAAAGTGCCCTCTCGATTAGATAAATTGAGCTGTGCAATGTGCATGGTTCGTACCTTCCTCTTGAGCGGTGTTCGTCACGGTGCCCAGCAGCTTCATGATCAAATAGGGAGCAGTGAAGATGAAACTGAGGAAGGCCAGCACTGGCCAGGGGGAAGTGCCCTTTCGCGGCACTTGAGGCGCACTGCCTGCCTGGGGTTTGTTCTCGTTCAGGGCTTCCGCAAAGGCTTTCTTGAAGGCCGCCGAAGATGGATCAAGGTTCGACAGGCGGAGCCAGAAGAGAATCCTGAAAGGGGTCCAGAAAGTTGCTCAATCACAACTCTTACTACAAGCCAGCACAACTCACTTTCTGTAAATCCAGTTCAGGCTTCGGAAGATGGCAAACGTTGTCCAGAACTGTGCAAACACACTTCGGAGGCGCCCAAAGTTCGCTGCCACTCCTAAAATGGCCCGGAACGAGCTGGTGAGGGCGAAAAACGTTGAGTCCAGCATGGAGGCAATGTTTCCGATAGCTGATACCAGCGATTCGATGCTCTGGAATGCTGGCCGCGAGCTTGCTTCGGCCATCTGAATAAAGCGCTGCTCAGGATCGTTGGCGCCCAGCGCTCCGAATCGGCTGTATCCACTGCCAAAGCCCCCGCCGTAGCCGCCGCCATAGCCGTAGCCACCGCCAAAAGCACTTCCCATTCCGCCGTATCCGAAAGCGCCGCTGTTGAAGCCCCCGAATCCGCCACCGAGGCCGTAGCTGTTGCCCCCGTATCCTCCGCCGAATCCGTACTGCTGTGTCTGCTGGAACGGAGACTGGGGCAGGGGGGGCGGCTGCGCTGTACCGGGCAGCGCCCTAACGTTGCCGTATGGAGTACGCAGAACAGCTTCGGGCGGACCCATGCCACTGGAGGGTCCGGGTCCAAAACTGCTCGAGGGCGGAACCAGTGGCGCCTCGTTAATCACAGCACTGCGCAGGTTATTGTTGTCTACCATGGCGACGGACTCTAACTGACTCCGGACAAGCAACGTTTTCGTGAACTTTACCCCTCGGCAGCTGCTTTATCTGCGTCAGGCAACTGCTGACAGCAAGTCGAAGGCGATCGGTGGTCCGTGGCAGCTGGGGTTCTTGGGGTCCTATCACAGTCACTCGCAGACAATCTTGCGTTCGAAATTCCCTGTTTTCGTATTGTTTTAACCGGATTTATGGAAACAAATATTTCTTTTTATAACACCAAAACTCACTAAAATTCGCCAGAAAAAGGAACAGATTTCCTCCTACGCGGCCACTGGTCGCACTAAAATAGATAAGCCTTCGAGACATTTGGCATTGCCACACTATTCAAGAAAAACTGCCGGTTGTTCACGTTTAACCGCTCTCGGCGTCATTTTGCGTTCATTACAACCCCTACATTTCGGGCGCAACCTTCTGATTAATGTCCTGCACTGCAGTCTCCCCGGAAAAACTACTTTTCCCCAAGCATCTTGGGGTCCGAAGCCAGCTCTATTGTATTTAAGCCCTGCGAAGGACGTGGAAAACGAAAAATTGAAAGGTCAAAATGTCTTTTGCACAGTCTGGCAACGCTAATTTCACGAGATTTCTTTATAAGAAATAAGTGTGACCAGCTGACTTGGACGAAAAAATATGATCATCGAGGTAGTTACTTGAAAGTTGTTATTTTGGGATTGGTTGTTTGAGTCGGTGAATCCAGAGGGGAGTCTTTCCTACGTTTTTGAGGCGTAATTTGTAACAGCTCCGCCATGACCAGCACCAAGGAGTTGTGCTCCATCCGGGAGTGGGCTCCGCTGACAGACATCATTGACCACATTCCGGCCCAGCTGCAGCGCGGGTTCTTTCCGGCCAATCTCAATCTTACCTGTGTGGATGCCACCGAACAGTTTCTGGCAGTCGGCAGCGACGCGGGCATTGTTTTTTGGTACAACCGCCAGTCGGGGGAAATGCAGAAGCTCAAGTCGGAGGTAGGCGCTGGCAATGACAATGACTCATCCCCGTTTTTAGCCCGAGGTCTTTCGTGTGGTTCCCCCATTAAGTGTGTGCTCCCCCTTCTCTGACAGGTGGTCACTCGGATAACGTGCGTGCGTATTGTCAACTCAGTGGAGTATATGGTGGCAGCTGGGTGCGCCAACGGACAGGTTAGCATCTTCCAAATTCAGAAGGAGCTGCCTCGAGACCTGGACCTGGTGGCTCCCTGCACCCGCAGTAGGCCCATTGAGCGCTACACCATCAGGGACCTTCACAAGTGCGTGGTCAGCTGCTGTGAGTGGTCAAAGAACGGGATGAAGCTCTATTCCGGGGACCGCCAGGGTGTGGTGGTGCTTACAGAGCTTGATTACCAGGCGGTAAGTAGCACGTTGCCTGCAAGGAAGACAAGGACTACTATGTATTCTCTGAAACAGCACCTCAGCAAATCCGTGGAGATCCTGAGCGAAGCCTACGAGATCGTGCAGCTCAGCGTGCAGCAGAGCCATCTGCTGGTGGCCACGCTCTATCGCTGCATCATCTGCCAGCGCGACGCGAACTCCTCTCAGTGGACCATAACGCAGGTTGGCAAGAAGGATCGCAAACAGCTTATTGACTGCGGAGCCGTGTTCCTCAAAAAATCCCAGGACCAGATACCGCAGCTTGTCTGCGGTCGCCCTGGCCTGCGCTTCTGGATGGCTGACATATCTGGAAACGTCTCCAAGACTGTGTTGTTTAGAGACGCCGTGTTGCGCAGCCCCACCTGGGAGATACCTATCCTCAACCCAAAGCAGTTCAATGAACCGTCCATCAGTCACCACTTGGCCACAGCTTCATCTGCAACAGGACCGGCCGTACCAGGCGATGGCGACATAAGCTACGTTGCCAGCAGCAACTTTCGCCAGCTGTATCTGTATGACAGCTGCGACTCGTTGCTGGTGACACACGACGACGCCACCCTATACATTCTGAACTTGGACCGTCTTAAGGTGGAGGCTGTGGCTCGTGGGTTCCGAAAGATACTTGACTTCTGTGTCTGTGACAAGGAAATATTCGTGCTGGAGGGCGAGCGCTCCCTTTTACGCTTAGCCCCACTGCCCGAGCCGCCGAACAAAACGGCCAAGGTGATCTTCAATCCCCTGATGCCGCCACCTGTTCCGGTGATGGGTGTGTCATCACAAAACTCGCGACTCGAGTCGCCACCAGAGCTGCAGGCGGAGCTCGTGCTGCAGGGCGCCGAGGAGTGTTTCGAAGTGCCGCCGGCGGAACAGCTGGACCTAAATGTTCCCATAGAATTGGCCGTCGAGTCGCCGCTGGCTCAGCAGAACCGTCGCTTGGACATCTTCCGTCGCATCGGCGAAATGGACTTCGACCAGTTTATCGTCCACACCAGCAGAAAGACATCCGTGGGGAAGCCACCGGTGGATAGCAGTGCCTCGGGCATAGTGGAAATAGGACACGAGACGCACGAGCTCAGGTTGCCCCTCACGAATGCCGCCACGCTAATGGAAGCCAGCTACTGCCAGATGGAGAAGTAAACAATCCTAATCTCTAAGGAGGCAAATCCTTGACCTACTTATCCAAATTCGATGTCTTTCAGCAATGGCCTAGCCTCGCCACTGGACATGAAGACCGCCTTTCTACAGCACCTGCCCGACGCTCTCAGTCCAGTCACTCTGCAAAAGACTGTCGCAGAAAAGGCCAAGTCCCTGGCCGCCGAACTGGATTTGCCCGAGGTGCACCTTGCGCCGCTTACCCAGGAGGAGCTGATTGCTGCCCAGGCGGTGACGCCCGAGCTAAGCGAATCTCTAATCCGGTGTTATCCCACCACGCATATGGAAGAGGCCAGTGTGCAGACTACCTTGCGGGGTCAAACTCATGACCACATAGCGGACACAGGTTATAATGCGGGCCAGCCAGTGGATGGAATTCGGGCCTGTACGCCAGTGAAGCCAAAGGTGGCGCCACTAAAGTTTGTCAAAAGCCAGCCAAAGGCTACTCTAATCGTAGAGGACGAGACGGAGTACAGCAGCTTCCTGCCCGACTTCCGGCTGGCGGGGGACCCCTTGCGCAAGGAAACCCCACCGGCCACCAGTGACTCAAACACTTCCAGCGAGTGGGAGTTCCTGGACAACTAACTGCACACACTCTCGTTTGCTTTCATGTTTATTGTGCTTTTTCGTATGCATTCCTTTGCCTGTTGTGCTTATCAGATTGTGATCACCGTGATTTACTTCCTACTTATAGTGAAATTTATAATAATTGTACATAGTTTAGACGTAGGCACGAATCTGTATTTCAAATTATGAACTCAAGCCGTATTTGAATCCCAAATATCTTAGCATAAGTAGCACTCTAACACTGTGAATTTGTACTAAATATTAACTGTCATTGTAGCCTTAGTTGCCAGAGATTTGTGAATGATTATGTTTCGCTACTTAGGTTCAAGGTCGCCTTGCGCAATCCACAAAATACATTATATTATACAAGCGCAAACTTTTCGTCCTCAGCAGGAAATGGATATGAACTGATACCAAGCACACTTGGTCGTTATATTTTTTCTGGAACTACGTGCCAGACTTGAGCCGCCGATAAGGTTGCATGTGAGGGAAACGAGACGCCCACTGCAGCATGTGCCTGGTCTGGTGATTGCTGCTGAGCTGCCTTAGTGCTCCAATGGAAAACTTTTCGTATAGAAACTTCTCGATCCGCTGAAATTAAGCAAAGGCAACTCAAGAATGCCACGCCTACTCCATTGATTGATCAACAAATGGTAATTTGAGCTCGCATTTAGCACTCAATTGGTTGCAGTGGAAAGTTTTCTCTAAGAGGCCTCGCCTGCATCTGCCGCCTAGATTTGAGATTCTAGAAGATTCGCTTGTTTGCGCTCCCAAGAAACAAAATCTTCGGGTTTACAACTGATGATGAGAAGGTAGCTGCAATGGTACTGAACATGCCACAACTGTTCACGCTTTTACGGATGCTTATGAAGTTTATATAGTCAGGTTTAGGGATATCATTTTACAGGCAGTAAAAAAGCAAAAGTAAATTATTTGTCGGGGTGTTAAGCAAAGCAAAAAATTGATCTACAATTTCCCGATTTTGTATAGGTAAGGAATGTAACACAAGAAGAATATGATATTATAAGAATAACAACTGTTATTAAAGTCAATGTAACTTTGATGGATTTAAAGTTGTTCGTTTACATCAAGGGGTGCTCATATATTACGTAATTACATTTTGTATGATTTTTGACCGCCTCCCCCCCTATATAATCAACAGTAATCATGTAACCCATTCCACTCCGACTAACGTAATCATACCATTTGTTTCCCCCATAAAATAATACAAAAGAAAATGGTTATTTAATCATTGGTTTAGACCACCCACTCGCCCCAATCAGCTATAATCATTTTGCTGATTTCTTCCCTCCCCTTAGGTTATATATGGACAGCCCTTATCCATTTTTTCTTTGGTCTTTTTTAGGGACCTTGTGGAAAAATTCAGATATTGCAAATTTCCATATCTCGGAGTAGAGAAAAGAAAGAAAAAAGAAAATAGCCATAAGATAGGGGGGTCCTATCAACATGCAACGGAACGAATACTACCTGCAAAGTCTCATTTAGATAGCAATTAAACTGAAAGCCTAGTTTGCGTAGAAACGGACAGACGAACATGGGTAGATCGACTCTACTGCTAATGCTGATCAAGAATATATATCATATCATATATTTGTTCGGAAATTCTTCCTTAACTGCGTCGCAAATTTCGAACTAAAATTCGAATGCCTTGGAAAGGTATACCAATTCTTGATTACAACTATACAAGTTGATAAAAATGGAATCCTTAGCTGTACCTTTTTTTCTCTCCAGCTTACCTCATATAATAAAAATCGACAATCTAATAAGGGTCTTGACATTCTATTAGCATTTTAATCATTTTTTGGTGATTTTGAAACATATTTGAGAGTTTAAATACAAAAAGGCACACAAGTAAATGAGTAGATTTAATAGACTGGTAATGCTGCTCGTACTTTATGATTTCCCTCCTAGTTGCAAGTATTTCCTTCTAGTTTTGTGTAAAAAGCTTTAAAATTTCGCACTCCCGAACTATTCCCTACTATTTAAATTATAGAATAGGTGAATGTGGCCACCTGCTTGCCAATCTACAGCGAGGAAATGAGATAAAGAGAAGGACTTTCCTCACCGCCTTGCTGATTGAGAAATCCCACGCATGCCGGAAAATTTCCGATATCGTCTGGTTCCCTTAAGTGTGACGGCGAAGCGGCTGCACTAGGAGCAAAAATCGATGTAAAATTTAAATTGTGCTTTAAATTAAAAAAATAATTCCTTTGAATTGTATTATGAAATCTATTCCATGGTTTTGTGGTTTTGTTTTCGTAAAGTTATAAAAGTATGGTGTTCGATTTTTGTTCTGAGTGTGGGAGAGAGCGCGATGGTGAGAGTCAAAGAGAAATTTTCGCAGTCGGGAGTCTATAAAAGCGGTCCGATTCCAGCCCAAGCAAGTCATTCGCCGCGAACTCTTGCTTCGACCAGAACGCCTTCAGTTCCCGAAACAAAGCACATTAACGCGCTAATTGATAAACGAAAAAGTGCTCCCCGAGACAGAAGTGTAAACGGAAATCCCACACCCAACCGAAAATGAAGCCCACCAATACCTCCACTCTGGAAGTCGTCTCACCGAAGGTGCTAGTGGAAAATGACTTCATCACAACGGACTACGAGTACCAGACGTCGCACGTCAAGCGCACGGCATCTGGACAGCTGCAGGTGAGCATTTTCCCTGACCACCGGTTGCACGCGGGTCTGCTCCGCGGCATCTCCGATCGCCAGTCATGGATTTGGCATCCAAAAGCCCATTTTCATGTTCCGCGCTGACCTTCACATTGAACTTTTCCAACGTATGCGGGTGCATAGGCTCTCCTGCTACACCCATGCGCACTTGTCCACACTCAGAGAATGTACGTTAGTATCGAGCATTTTGGATAAACAAGTGTGCCAAAATAATAAACATTTTACGTTCTTTAGGGAATAGTTTCATGCCCACATACCCTTCATTTATTTTATCTTTTATTTATTCAAATTTGATTTATTTAAAAGGAAATTTCATAAAAATGTGACTGACCGCACTTTTTATAATAAATTGTTCAATACTTTAGAAAGTTTTCATTTTTGTTAAATAAATCCCTAAAGGTATTTTTTTATTAATTGATATAATTGAATAACTTTTAATTGGAATACGACGCCTTTAATAATGATTATTACCCAAGAAATCTTGAATTTTTTTGAATTTATTCGTAAAATGTTTATTATTGTTTTATTGTTTATTTATTGTTTTTAAGCCAAACGCGTGAGGTAAACCAATTGAAATGTACTAATTCTACCTTGAAAATACTCTCACTTTTTAAAACACCCTCGAGTTATGAATTATTGCTTTAATTATTACTTACTTAGAATGTACATAAAAAAAAACTAAGCTGCTCTCTGATAATATTCGCTAAAATTCTAATTTTATTATATAATTTCCAAGTGTAGGGAGCTATAAATTTTCCATTGTTCAGCCTAGGACACAGCTGTGCCTAAAGAAGGGATGGGGGGATGGGTGAACTACCAATAGGGCCGCTCCCCAATTCGCTGCAGATAAAAATAGCGATAAGGCGTGGGCGGTGTTTTGTGGTTTCACTTACCCACTGGCGTCCACCGTTACACGGCCGGTGACAGTTACAGCTTATTGATTACTCGCACTGTACCGCCAGAACAGCAGCTGATGATGATAAACACTGCTGATATCTCGTCACCATTCTGGGCTTCGGGTGGCGTGATTCTGCGCGCAGGCGCCTTTCTCGGACACCTAAACAAATAAATTCCGCCATGGAGATGGCCAGTAAACCCAATCTGGGTGATTGCGGTCGCTGTACGTGCTCTGTTTACAACACACGCTCACCCCCTCAGACACACTCTGCAATTCAAGGTCAATGTCAGACGATATGGCCACCAAGAGAGTACCGTTTCCGAAGAGCAGCGGCTCTCTTAAGTGGCGCGCCAAAGAGAGCGCTCTGTCTTACTGCAAGCTCACTGATTACAAATTTCGCCGGCCGGCAAAAGTCTTCTGGTTGTTTTTGCCCAACTTTCTGGCGGACTTTGAACAAGCACGTTGTCAAATTATTAATGCAATCATCATCATCATTATCATCATTACTTATTCATCAGTTTTTATTTGTGGATCCAATCAGGGCGCGTTGACTCGGCAGAAATCGGACAAGAACTGATAGAATATATCATTAACAGAAGGCCGGCATGGAGAATGAAACTGTTGGATACCTTTTGTCATTTTTTATTTATTTTTTTTCATTTATGAAGAAAATATTTTGTATTCAGTTTTTAACATATTGAAAACAAAGTGAAATAAGGAAAATGGTTGATAAATAAATTTATAGAATTCAATATTTCTATATTGGATTGTTGCCTTGAGTTAAACTCTTGAGTTAAAAATACAGCAGCGTAACTTGTTATTTTATTTGATTAACAAAGGCCACAGTGGTGCCCAAGCCCTGACTCGCAAGTCTGTGCATTTATCTGCTGCACAGAATGTTAAGAAATCACCAGTGCGGTCAACTCGATATTTTGTCACTAAATCACGCCTTTTTTATTAAGTTAAAATACACTTTTCAAATGAAAGTTAAGAGGGTTGCTGTAGTATTTAATAAAATACAAAATAAACAGAAGAACAGCATTCTGTGTGCTAAAAGGAAAAGTTTAAACACTTAATAAAATTACCAACTGTCGAACATAAACCAAAATACCCCAGATTTTGGTGTGCTAATAAGCCACGTTTAAAGACAATCATATAACAAATTTGGTTATTATTTTTTATGATTAACTCGGAGAGTATATGGGAAAAGTGCCCATTATACTTGCCACCTGATGTGTTATACCACACATCTGGTGAAATATAAATCAGTCTGCTGTCGCCAAGAGCCCCTGCGATCACAAATACACCTTGGCTCCCCAACTCGGACAGGGGTATTGAAATCAGGTTTGCTTCGCAGAAATCACGCGATCATAATTTATACGGCTACCTGAGTTGGGGTGGCACGATATGGAGTGACGATAAGGTGGCAGCCGGACCTATAATAAGTTCGAACGGGTTGTGCTATGCTACGGCCGTATACGGCTTGTCGGCTAATTGGCTAATCGGCTACGCGATCTTTGCAGGTGCACCCCAAGACTACGGCGCTGAAGATACGGACCGGCCGCCAGGTGCCAAAGTTGGGCGTGATGCTGGTTGGCTGGGGCGGCAACAACGGCTCCACACTAACCGCCGCCCTGGAAGCCAACCGCCGGCAGCTGAAGTGGCGCAAGCGGACGGGCGTTCAGCAGGCCAACTGGTTCGGCTCCATCACCCAGGCCTCCACGGTTTTCATTGGATCCGACGAGGCTGGCGCGGACGTGTATGTGCCCATGAAGGAGCTGCTGCCCATGGTGGAGCCGGACAACATCATTGTGGATGGCTGGGATATTAGCGGACTGCACCTAGGAGACGCCATGCGCCGTGCCGAAGTCCTGGACGTGGCTCTGCAGGACCAGATCTACGATCAGTTGGCGCAGCTTCAGCCACGCCCATCCATTTACGACCCGGACTTCATTGCGGCCAATCAGTCGGATCGCGCTGACAATGTGATCGGGGGAACGCGCCTGGAGCAGTACGAGCAGATCCGGAAGGACATTCGCGACTTCCGCCAGCGAAGTGGCGTCGAGTCCGTCATTGTGCTGTGGACAGCCAACACAGAGCGCTTCTCTGATGTTCGTCAGGGTCTGAACACTACCAGCCAGGAGCTATGGGCCTCACTTAAGGCCAACAACACCGAAGTCTCCCCGTCGACGATCTTCGCTATGGCCAGCATTGCTGAAGGGGTGAGTTTGCACTAACTATAATTAGTCTTTAGTCTCGAGATGCTTAATATCTCCAGAGTGGATTATTTTTTGATTATAATAATAAATTAAATTCTCCTTCCATTCCACAGTGCACCTACATCAACGGCTCACCGCAAAACACCTTTGTTCCCGGACTGATGCAGCTGGCCGAGGAAAAGAAGGTCTTCATCGCCGGCGATGACTTCAAGTCCGGCCAGACGAAGATCAAGAGCGTTCTGGTAGACTTCCTGGTGGGGGCCGGCATCAAACCTGTGTCGATCGCGAGCTACAACCATCTGGGGAATAACGACGGAAAGAACCTGTCCGCTCCGCAACAGTTCCGCTCCAAGGAGGTACGTGTCTTGGATATTTTGTCCGTGAAATCAGTACTTCATTCGACGCCCTGCCTTAACAGATTTCCAAAAGCAACGTAGTGGACGACATGGTGGCTTCCAACAAGCTGCTGTACGGTCCCGACGAGCATCCCGATCATGTGGTGGTCATTAAATACGTGCCCTATGTGGGCGACAGCAAGCGAGCCATGGACGAGTACACATCCGAGATCATGATGGGTGGCCACAACACCCTGGTTATTCACAACACGTGCGAGGACTCCCTACTGGCCACACCCTTGATCTTGGACCTGGTCATCTTGGGTGAGCTGAGTACTCGCATCCAGCTCCGCAGCGCAGAGAACGAGTCCGCCCCGTGGGTGCCCTTCAAGCCGGTCCTCTCCCTACTGAGCTACCTGTGCAAGGCCCCGCTGGTGCCTCCGGGCTGCCAGGTGGTAAACTCGCTTTTCCGGCAGCGGGCTGCGATTGAGAACATCCTACGCGGCTGTATCGGCCTGCCGCCCATCTCACACATGACACTGGAGCAGCGGGTAAGCAGATCCGTCAAAATACCAGCTCGGTCGCATATTAAAACTCCACGTATCTTACAGTTCGACTTCGCTACCATCACGAATGAGCCCCCGGTAAAGAGGGCCAAGATCCTGGGCCAATCATGCGCCGTTGAATCCACCGCCAACGGCAAGAAGCTCCATGCCAATGGACATAGCAATGGATCCACCAAGCTGGCTACCCACGGGAACGGTCACTGAAAGAGTAGCTTCGCGCTTTTGAAATATATAATTGAAATATATACGGTTTAATTGGATTAATTACAAAGTAGACATAAGATACAATTACTGAATAATCACTTAAAATAAAAGAAGCTTCAAGGACGATTGTCTATGGCCCACAAACCTGACTTTCTTTGCACTGTTTTTTTTTTTATAAATATATCAAGGAATAAGTCGAATATTCTCTATCTTTGCCGTACTATTCAAAAAAGAAGTTCGATCAATTTTTATTGAAGAAATACTCATTTGATTTTGCTCTGCAGCAAGTAAATGCTCTTGAAATTAACACGGATCGGGTTGTCGGTAAACTAAGGAACTGGGGACCAGTACTCTAGGATGCTAGTAGTATAAATCTTTATTTCACTTTCTCTGTGTGCTTGAAGTGGCAGCTTATAGCAAACTCAAATATTAAAGGCCTTGCAATTTTACAAATCAGCGGAATGGGGTGCATATTCTGTTTTCAGCCCATTTTATTTGGACCCTCAAGAAATAATTCAGTTGAGCCAATATTTAATAGAAACATCAAATGATTTTAAAAAATCAACTTAGCTCTCTCCTTGAATTTTCTTGAGTTTTGTTGATTTGCCCTTTGTCATATCACAAAACCTCTTTTTTCATAACTAGTTAATAAAATTGAAAGAAACATATTTGAATCTACTCCATTTTAAACCGATTTTAATTTTATAAAGATTGTATGTCTTCACATCAGTTACATTCGGGACACACTGCCTTAAATTAATATTAAAAAAATCTGCAAACATTTTAAGATAAAATCGATTTTTTATCCAATTTAGGAGAATTTTGGAAGATAAATTTGATTAAGTATGAAAAATGAGAGGAGTAAATATTAAGTATATATTCATTATACATTTCTTATTTACTATTGCCAGAATAAAACAATTATAAAACTGTTGCTTAGTGCAAAAAAATAATTTTTTCTGTTATTAGAAATGGGGTAAGAAAATAAAAGCAAATAGTAAATATGATTACTATATTAATTAGAGGTAAAACTTAACTAAGCTAAATTTTGTTACAGTTTTCCAAAACTGTAGGCATTTATCAAATCACATATATGTACATATATACAGAGCTGAAGAATCGTACACTTATTAGTTCTTAAACATATTTAATTCAAATTAAAAAATAATATAATTATTTTATCAAAATGTGTCCACACGAGTATAATAAGCCCACCGAAAAGGATCCTTAGGCGTTACCCACGGGACCTGATCCTCAGAGCACTATACAGACGAGGGTAGCTTATTTGTTGTCTATTATGATTGCATTGATTTTGATATTGTATTGTTGTTTTGTATATATGATTGTTATAATTGAAAACGCTACACCTATAAAAGGTTAGCAGACAGCAAGGTGTTAAAGGGGACGCCATATACCTTTAAAAATAATAATAAAAAAAAAAGGATAATAAGCAAACAGTTTTAAGAGCACTGTTCATCCGTAATCCAAATACCTCAATGCCGATGCATTGACTACATGGCTTAGGAAGTAATTTCAAGAATGTTTTGGGAGCTATTCTATTCGTTTCTTATTACTACAAATTATTCAATAATGTAATGTAATATAAATAATAATGTAATGTGTGTTTCTTTTTATGTAATAATTTCTATTGACATCTGGAAAATGTGTACAATAGAAATAAAAAACGCCCAGCACTATGCTACAAAAGAGCTTGCCCCCTGACTACTACAAGAGAAAATTATACTCCGATTACTACTGATAAGACCATGAGGTGATAGATGGCCGGAGAACCAATAAATTTTTATATTTGGCGTGGCATTCATCCATCTGGGGTGATATCGGAATTTATCTAGTTTTTATGACTCCTGATTGTAGATTAGAAATAACGTGCTCGCCTTCAGTTATTATGTATGTACTTGTACAAAAAGAGTCATGGAATTAAGAGCCGCATATAATGAATCGAGTGTCAATATTAAATTCCGCCTTAATTTAATCATACTTATTACTTAAAATGAAAATATAAACAATTTAGTTGATATTCAGTTGTTCATCGATCTACATAGATACAAATCCTCTGTATTCCTTACTATTTCCAAGTTACTATTACTATAAATTATTATTATTGGTACGATTTTCAACCTTTTTTCCATTTAATTTTATTTTTTACTAACTAGGAAATATCCGTCAATATTTATAATTAATTACAAATTAATAATACATTTAAAAATATAATAAAAATACGACTAAAATACGAATAAAGCATTAAGTTGACATAACAATTAAGACTTGGACAAAAAATAGTAATACAATCAGGGGGAACAATTTCTTGTAATATGAATATAGGACACGAAAGGGATCGTGACTTTCAAAATCTATCCCGCTTATATTCAAAAATATTAATTTATTTAGTATCTGCCAAATAAGGATCCTTAAACCAAAATTGGTTGAAATAGTCCAGTAATTCCAGTAATTTTTTGTTGCAATTGCATTAAAACATTGTCTTGCCGATATGAGTTTTCTTTATAAAGTATTTCTTTTTAAAAGCACATGCTAAGCCAATTAGTTTAGAACCCCTCTTATATTAGAGAATACTGCAATTGCGTAATACTATTAATATACTTTCAAAGTTATAAAGTTACATTTTTAAGCACTACTATTCCCTTTTTAAATTAATATCAGAAGTTGCTTTCTTAACCTCATATAAAATGTTATTATAATCTATTAAATTAATTAATATAATAATTAAGAAATATAACCTTTGCTGTACTTTGCTTTTATAAAACGATCTGTTATTAACAGTCGAAGATTAAATCAAAACGACTGAGCTCAGTTAGCAAAAACGCCCATCTAATTAATCTTATCTAATCTTATGTAGGTAAAATCGTACAAATCTGCGTGTGGTCCCTATTTGGGGTGAATGGTGACAGCAATCAAGTCATATTTTGAGATTAATTAGCAGCTCTCACATATTGGAATCGTATTTTAAAAGGTTTACAAGATAAAAACCTCATGGCTAATGAAGTATGCGACATCTTGCAATGCCTAGGTTATAATGCTCAGCATATATTAATAAATATTTGATGATTGAAAAATGACGTTTCGTAATGGATGTCGGTCCTTCAATGTCGCTGGCTTATCCTATATAGCGATATAATGCTCTTACTCGGGAATGTGCTGTTTGATTGATATTGATATGCTTGGCACATTGGAGAGTAATTAGTGGTTTCCCAGCACTCAAGCCAATCAATTCGCTTCCCTACCAGCTAAGTCGATATTAGAACGGCGATAGGGTCCGAGGCGATTGATGCACATACATATAATTAGCCGCACTCCTCAGTGCTGCCGCTGCCCCTCCCGGCAGTCAACCGTTGTTAGACACAGGCTTGGCGCCCTTTACCGTCAAGTTGTTGGCTCAAAGTGACACTTGTAAAGGCCACAATCCACCCACAGCTGGGACCTTGGGCTCGGGTCGGGGCGTGTGAGAACCTCATAAATTTGACAGAGCGCCATAGTATTGCTGCTTCTCAGGAATTCGTTTGGTGTTGAATGATTCATTTTGATTTGGATGAATGGTTAATGAAAACAAAGTTTTACCTCAGTGTAGCCAGTTGCTATTACTAGTTCTGATTTATGGATGAACTGTGTCAGTTCGCGGTTTCTACAAGTCCAAAGCGAAGGGATTCCCTACAAATGCAGTGTTAGATCTTGTACCCTGCCGTTGTGGCTTTTTGAAACTCCAGGTTCAATCACTTAATCGATATGCAGGTTTTGATAAATACAGTTTCAAGACGAAACCCATAACTAACTGGTTATCTTACTTCTGCATGAACACATCATGAAAAAGGTGTGGCAAGTAAAACATATTCTGACAAAACGGAAAAACATAGTCAAACACCTTATTTTGGTTAACAAGAACTTCCAGTTTAAAATTATCTTGAGCTCGACCCAGATAAAGTAGATATAGCATATACTGATAAGGCTACAAAGTATTATATCCGTTGTTTACAATATTTAAGGACTAAATACACATATTTCCTAGGGAGTTTTGCGCTAAGGTTATCTCATATTTAATTAGGAGCGTCTGAGTCATTTTTGATTGCTGAAATCGAAGCCCCGACCTGCAGTGACTCATCTGGCAATTAGTTTTAACTTGGCTATTTGAGTCCTGATAACGACTCCGTGCTGCAAACTCCGAAAACACTGATCCGTTGCTTGGTAATCGTTATCGAGATCTACGTCAGGATTGTGTAGCAGAATTGGAACACGCTGCGATAGTGGGCTATATGGTGTCTTGCGAATCGGCCGATAAGAGTTCGGTACATGTCGGCCGCGTAAATTCGGTAATCATGGACTGGATCTCTCTTTCCATAGCCAGAACTAAAGAGAGAGAGAGCACGTCTAGCACTATTTTAACACCAGCGGCGGACCTATCTTATCGCCCGCTTATCTTGTGGCAGCCAGTGCTTAGGGGCTAGGAGCTAGGAGCTAGCCCTGAGTCCCGCAGCCGGCCGAGCTGCTTGCGCCGCAGTCGCCGGTGCGGATATGCTGGGTGGGTGGGCCTGAGTTCAGTCGCTAGTTGCGTTGCATTGCGTGCGGTCCGGTTTCCGCTGCTGACAGATTTGGAATCCCGTCTAACTACATACATAAATCGGTCTTAAGCTGGTCAGTCTCCGCTATATGTTTATGTTCAGTGTATCCTATTGTTCCGGTGTGGCAAGCTATGCAAATAAACGGACGGAAATATTAATTACCAGCAAGTTTGGGGGAAAAGAAGGGAAACAAACTTTGCCCATAACTACTTACTATCCTTATCTGTGCGGGGTTTTTATTTTCAATATTTTGTCACTGGCCGTGATAAGATATTAGGGAACTCTCGGCACACCTTGACCGGTCGGGGTAGGTAAGCATCTAGGGCACAGCTAGCCCGGATAGATAATAGATGACACCGTATAGTGAGCGACTCCCATTCTCGCTCCCCGCACGGAACCCATTAACCGCGTGTAAACACAAGTGGCAGAGTTCGTTTGATGGAACCGTCAATAGTCCCGGGCACAGGAGTTAGACAGGTCTGCGGGGAGATATGACATCGGGGAGATAATGCCTAGCCTATTTGCAAATGTGTCAGATAGGGCACCCACTATTAATCAATGTGACGCAGCCCAGGTATGGCCTCTGAGTCAGAGCACCTGCTCCGTCCCCTATCGAAGCGCGTCGATTCTGGACTTACCATTTGCGACTTTGACAAACGACCCGACTACTCCCACTCGTCCACACCAAATCCCTACGCGCTTACAGGCTCTCGTATCAGCCATGATAAGTATATAAAATCTATATAGACAGCCACAACATGTATGTGCGGCGTGGAATGGCGACGGAATGGCCAACTGGGCCAAAGTCCCGCCGCCCCAGTCAAGTGGAGAATGAAAGCGTTTGTGTGGCATTCATCTGCGGAAAGAAACATCTGGCGTGGCGCGCACACTGAATGCCAAGTTCATATAATGCAACTATCCACCTATCAAAGCAGAATCGCATTCTGTGCCATTTCTGCACTGCTTTCCTGCAATTACGACCTGTAATTGTTTTCCCTAATCGCTGCTATTACATCGACTATCGAAACAATTAACGCTACGGTCAGCTAACGTAATACGCCTAAAACCGTTCCAATAACACAATCAGGATGATTAAATATTTAGCACAACCAATACCACAAAGGATTCTCTAGGGTCTCGCTGGAATTTAATCCCTGATTCAAAGGTGGTCCGCCAGTATGCAATGAAATATTTATTTCTAGTTCTAGTTCGAATTTAGTTTTAGTTTCCTATCCGCTGGGAGTAGGAAGACTTTCTGGTTCAGTAGATCCTCTTGTATATACTGTTGTCTTAATCGACTTGATTTTTATACCCGGTACCTATAGTGTACAAGGTATTATAGCTTTGTGCCAAAAATATATGAATTAAATACAGTTGTGCGGACGTGCTCAGAAAATTGGAGTAAAATGGGACGATAGACATTAAAAAATAAAGTTTCTGTGTATGCTGAACTTCTGCAAGATCTTCAGCATGTGCTGGCAGCGCCAATGAGTGTTTCTTAATATGTGACTAGCAATATTTGGCTTTATTTGTCAACATTTTCTTCTGCCATCCGCCCTGTTTCATTTAAGTTTGTAATCCTTTTGGGCATTATTAGACAAAGTCATTTAGATAAGCGTAGGTCAAAATAAGCGGCTCATTCGCTTATTTTCACCTAAACTTCGTTGGGTACCGGGTATCTCACAGTCTAGCTTTTAACCCTTTTCCCTTCGGTCAAATAAGCACATAATGTTGGAAAATATCATTTCTATAATTATTCGAAGTTATCCTAATGTAGACGGTCCTTTTCCAGCGTTTTAAATTTTATTTAAAGGAATAGAAATATATAAATGAAATGTTTACGTGTTATCATAGGTATAGGTATACTTGTAGATCCCATTTGATCTGAATGTTTGATATTACGAATGCCGCTACCCCATTTAATTGACCGTGTCTGATACAGATGATACCTTAAACAATATCGTAACTTGTTATATGAAATGCACGCAAAGTAATTAATTTTCGTAGAACTAGAAGCACGTATAACTTATCTGAATGTTTCTTTTTTGTGCATTACAGTTTTCGGCCCAAAGTCCGTCGACATGGACTTGCCAAAGGAGGAAGCGGAGAACGAAAAGTTCATTGTGAAGTACCGCCAGCAGCTGTACGACCTGTCCGAGTTCATGCACAAGCACCCTGGGGGCATCAACACCCTCAAGGGCCTCAACAGGGCGGACATGACCGCTCGCTTTATGAAGGCCCCGCCACACTCGGATGCTGCCATGTACCTGATGAAGGAGTACAAGATCGACTCGGAGGGCGCCCCTCAGAAAGCTAAGCAGAGCGCTGCACAGAATACCACAGAGGACAA
This sequence comes from Drosophila kanapiae, assembly GCA_008042475.1. Taxonomy (NCBI): domain Eukaryota; kingdom Metazoa; phylum Arthropoda; class Insecta; order Diptera; family Drosophilidae; genus Drosophila; species Drosophila kanapiae. Next base: position 65,426 of record VNJM01003638.1, read on the forward strand.
GAACAACAACCAGTTGGACGAGAGCATGGAGGTGAGTTAGATGTCAGCTTTTAATTTGTAACGCTAGTAGCCGAATGCTGGGAGCACTTATTGTGCAGATTTGTTTTCGAGGATTCTGCATTCGTTCTCCCAAGCTAGGCTAAAAAAATATAAAACTAAAGCAAATCATTTGTGGTGTCCTAGCTTAATCAGTCAACGAAACGCTTCGCTCAATCTCTCACAGCTGGCGAGACTTGTGGGCCATCACGTAGACCTTCGCCTTGGAGTATACGCGGATTTGCTCCTCCACAGTAGTCAGCTCCCTGTCGATCTCCGCCTTACGGGTGCGCACGCGCAAAGTCTGCGCGGTCATTGGCATGTGATTCAGTTCGTGAACGAGACTCTCGTAGCCTATTAAGTAAATAGCTTATTTTCGTAATGGAACTCGTAGTTGAACTCACGTTTCTGGGCATTGTTGAGATAAGTCAACCGATCCTGATCGCTAAGCAATACATGGCCGCGCGGACAGTCTGGATCCTGCAAGTCAGCAAGCTGTTTTGCCTCGGCCTTTTCGCGCTTCTGCTTCTCCAGGTAACGCGGCAGGCGTACCTCATCGCGGGCTGTCGAATAACAGGAGACATTTTTATGAACCCAAAGAACAATTTAGTTTCTTATACAGTATTGGAAACAGTGGTCCCATCCCGACGAAAGAGGCTTTATCAATTGATATACTCACATCCTAGTTTATGTTCACGACGCTTCGACTTATTGGTAATTGTGGTGACATTGGAGGCCGTTGTGAAACGGCTGCGGGCACTGAGTGACCCTTCCTCATCAGAGCCAGCATAGTTTCTGGGCTCAGTCTCGGGCATGGGCATTACATCTGCCTCGGACATGTGGAAGCGGCTGTTCTTTGAGGTGTTGGAGCGTGCTGACAGCGGTAGCTGCTCCATCTCTTCCTCGCCATCATACTGCATTTGTCTGTAGTTGTCTTCAAACTTTGACTGTGTGTTGTCCATCAACGATCTGGTATCAAAATTGCATCTAGAAGGAAGATTAAATCTTAGGATTACGCCAGACTATGTCAAGGACTGATTACTTTTTGAGAGCATTTGCTAGGTACAGTTCATCTGTAATGTCTTCCGTCTGAATGGCAACGGTGTTGGAGTTCCGCTGGGTGCCGCAGGATTGGCAGCGATCCGACGGCGCTTGGGAGGCCGAGTCCAAGAGATTTTCCGCTTCCGATGGAGCGTAGCAGAGTGGATCGCGATCCTCCAGTCCATCGAAACGCTCATCCTTCGCCGGTATAGCGATAGCCAGTTGGTGCTGGGAACGCGAGATGTTAGCGGCATGCTGAAGTGAGTTTCCCTGGGAGATGGAGTTTTTGGCCCGGTGCTGTGGTCTGTCCGTCTTCGGTTCCTTGCCCTCCCTCACCTCAGAAGAGGAACGACGGATCTGAGGCATCCATTTGGGACGCACTGGCTCCTTTGCGGCCAACTTCTGGCTGGTGGTCTTTTCCAGCGAACGTAGGCTCACTTTGTTCTCCTTGAGGAAGTTTCGGGACTGTGTGACGCCTGTGGGAACGAAACGGACGAAAACCAAAACAAATTACGCACTGGTTGCCATGGCCTGAAGCCTGTTTGGAAAAGGTATCTTACGCGGCACTGAAAACATGCCCTTCAGCGTGGGAATAGGGCGAACTGATGTGTTGGACATGATCGACCTGCTCTCGGACTAACAGCAAGGCGATTATAATTCAAGAAATCTGTTCTCGACTACGGCGAGCGGAAACTACGTTGTAATTGTGTGAGCTACGAGACAAGTTTAAATGACAACTTTGAACCAGCTGCTTGTTCCTATGCCTGCTGTCGATAGTTCGATAGCCGATAAACGATACACCTGTACGGAGCGTCGGTGCTGCCACACCTGCCGATTCTAGTAATCTATTCAGGGGAATCATCTCTTTCTTTTCAAATGCATATTGAATTGACTTTTAATTTTGGAATAATGCTCCGCATTATAGGTTCGGTGGTTTTAATTGAAGGAATAGTTGGTTGCGCCAACAATCTAAGGAACTTTGCGGAATTTAATCTAATCTGGAATGCTATAAATAAATCTATTATTAACGCCACACTAAACAAATATTTCTTCATAATGCAATTAAAACATTTTTATGAGAAATTTTATCATCAAATTGAAGTATGCAACAGTCTGAAGAATTAATAGTTCGTAAGTACCCGGTAACTTATGAAATCAGTATGGAAAATGTCGCAAGAGACAACTGGTAGTGTAGGGTAATTATTTTTTTAGCAATCTATTTACGAAAACGAATATGATTATTTGTAGTGGTCATAAAATAGCTTTTATGAATTTCTATTACAGCACCTGGTGGACTGGTCAAAGGCGATGCTTCCACAGATAGCAAACATAACGAGTTGCTACGATGAGTGGGTGCACAAGCCGGTGGACAGGCCGCTGCGATTATTCGGTCCCTGGTACTTGGAGATGTGCACGAAGACGCCATGGTGGCTGGTCCCAACCTTCTGGATTCCGGTGATCTTTGAATGTGCGCGGCAGGACTTTTCCAGCGCCTGGCAAGATAGGAATCAAGTGAGTAGCTTATCTAAATCGCTTTTTGATTCCCATTTTAATTCGGCTTTTTGTATGTATTTCAGATGATGTTGCTTGTCGGTTACTTTTTGTTCGGTGTACTCCTCTGGACCTTCCTCGAGTACACTCTGCATCGCTGGGTGTTCCACGTAAAACTGCGCAACAACAGCGGACCTTGGCTTTGCACCTTCCATTTCATGATCCACGGACTGCACCACAAGGTGCCTTTCGATCCAATGCGACTGGTGTTCCCGCCATTGCCGGGAGCAGTGCTAGCCACTATCATCTACACTCCGCTCAGCTTCGTGCTCCTACATCCAAGGGTGGTGCTATCTGGAGCTCTGGCCGGATACCTCTGCTACGACATGATGCACTACTACCTGCATTATGGAAACCCCTCAGCGAGAGCCTTCGTCCACATGAAGCGGTACCACTTCCACCACCACTTCTCTCACCAAACCTCCGGGTACGGCATCAGCAGTCCCTTGTGGGATGTTGTCTTCAATACACGCATTCACCTCCGAAAACTGAGATACCAACTGCGTTGGTCCTAGCCATAATTTATTCAGTTCACCCCATTGCTACTTAAGAACAAATTAATGCAATACTGTCGCAGATATAACAAAATGTCCAGATTAATCTTTTCTTAGTTTGGTCCCACAAGCATAAATACATTGTACAGTTTCCTTTTTAAAAGTGAATACTAAGCTTTATGAATAGGAACACATACAAACCATACATACACTTCTATTCTATATTCTTATATTGTAAGTCAATAATGAAATATTTTTTAAATGGAAATAAACTTCCAATGATACAAAGATAAAATAAATGTATTATTAATTATTAATTCGTGAACTGTTGGGGGAGTACCATCGTAAAACTTAGTCATATCGATTATTTCGGAATATAAAAGCCAACATATCACGACTGAACCGCCTCCAAAGAGAAAAATTAAGGTGATCATTTCCTATAAGAATTTTGTGATCTTTATTGGAAATGTAACTGTTCCCTTCCACGCTATTCAAAAAATAAAAAGTAATGGTATATTATCAACATAATGTTCTTTAGTCGTCAATTTTTGTTGTTTGCCAGAAGTGCAATAAGAGCGAACCCAAAGGGGGTATGGCCACAATAAGTGACTTTTCACAATGGGAGCCAGGAGATTCGTCTGGAGATTCGTCGTCCATATCGCTGCAGAGTCCTCAACCTGTGGATAAGTTTTAAGCCCCTCAAACCCATCTCAGGCTCTTTAAAACCTGAGGCTATCGCAGGTATGTATGTATATGGGATCCCAAGATTAAGTCGACAAAAGTGCATATCGTCATGCCGAAGACGAGTACATATATATATTTGCAAATACCAACTAGAGTGATTTTAACTGAATATGAAAGTTAAGCTAAGCTAAGAAGAACTTAAGAGGGAGCTCCACCAAGAACCTACAGCACCACAGTGGATACTGAACGGCATACCGGAAGACATCCTAGCAGTATCAGTGTATGGCAGGAAGCTAGTCGCCTTTTCCCTTCCACCATTCACACAATTACGGTTACAATGCTGTTGAGTTGTTTCATTTCCTGTTTTCTCGCGTCTCTTACGAAAATTTCGCCCCTGCTATAACATATGAGTATCGGTTTAATATTCCGATCCGTTACCAATTCAAATTCAAATACTGTTAATTTAAATCCCTTCAACAATATGTATGTATTTGTAATCAAGAATAAATAAATAAATATATTATAGGGTCGGAAGTGATTTCTTTACTGCGTTACAAGCTGCTGATTAAAATTATAAAAATGTATATATTAACTTTATAGAATTAAGCCCTGTACTATTGATATTTGTTTTTATTTTCTTCTTGCTATGCATCTTAATTGAGTTATGATTAAGATTAATTGTTATATCGGTGTAATTAAATTTTATTGAAAATTATTATGGAACCAGTTGTTATCTAAAATCCACTGGTTCTAACCGCTGGTTCGCAAAGTTAATTTCGAGACTCCAAGACGCGGTCACACTGTCGTTGAGCTCAGTGAAAGTTTTGTTTATTTCCTTTATTTAACGAAGATGCTGAATGCCAAAATCGGCAAGGTCGGCAAGGTGCTGGTGTGTGGGATGAAGGGTGTTGGCAAGACGGCGCTCATTGAGCAGCTGGTGTACGGCCACGTCAATCCCGAGACGGTGAGTGGCCACAATCCCCTCACTACAAAGCATACTTATCTGAAACCCTTGCCTGCAGGAATTGCATCCCACAATTGAAGACATCTACGTGGCCAGTGTGGACACTGGACGGGGAGGGGCCCGCGAGACTCTGCGCATCTACGATACGGCCGGGCTACAGGGCGAGCAGCAGCAGCTGCCGCGCCACTACCTCCAGTTCCCGGACGCTTTTGTCCTGGTATACGATCCAATGGACCCCCGCAGCCTCGACATGCTGGCCGACATTAAGACGGACATTGACAAGCACAAGGAGAAAAAGGAGATCCCCGTCGTGGTGCTGGCCAATGTAAGAGCACGGGCTGCGCCCAATCCCGTCGAGAAGATCATGGACCGGGCAAACATCTGGTGCCAACGGGAGAGAATTAAGCACTATACGGTAAACGCCATGGAGCGGCCCTCGCTGTACGAGCCCTTCACCTCGTTGTGCGCCCGCCTGCATCCGGCTCAGACGAAGAGCACCTTCCCTCAGCTGCGACAAGTCATGCAGAACCGCCAGAAGAGCGAGGCGTAGATTAGTCCCTAAATAATAGTTTTAGTAACTCTTCTGTCTTGTAGTAGCTGATTTAATGTGTACTTGCCTTGTATTAACCGCTGTGCTTTATTGTGGGCCAAGGCCCAATCGTTTTGTACTTATCTATGGATAACTAATAGCTATATGTTTGTGACCGTCTAATTCTGTATTGATAGTATTTATTAAAACGAAATATGTGTATTATCTCACTAGGCGCAATCTGTGTTCACAGTTCAATCAAATGCGGCCTTTAGTGTTTTGTTTTTGCCGAAATCTCCAGCGAAATCTGTGTCGGAATCTCCACCGAAATCTCAGCTGGAATCCCCACCGAAATCAGTAATTCGACAGCGCTACCACTGAAAGCAATGTTTTCCGGAAACGTTTTTTTAGCGCCCCTACTTCTGCTAGTGTTGGCCTGCGCCTTTCATTTTGGCAGCGGAATCAGCATTATAATCCCGGGCACCAAGTGGTGTGGTCCTGGAAACATAGCAAGGAACTACAATGACCTGGGCACCGAGCAGGCGCTGGATTTGTGCTGCCGGGCACACGACAACTGTGAGGAGAAGATTCCACCGAAAGAGGAGGCCTATGGCCTAAAGAACGATGGCGTGTTTCCGATGTAAGAGGGTTCTAATGAGTCTTTTACCTACTTCTAATCTAATTCTCCCAATTCTGTCAGATTTTCGTGCACCTGTGAGTCAGAATTTAGAAAATGTCTCACTGCTCTTGCCAATTACCACTCTCTGGCTGTGGGGAGGGTCTACTTCAGTACCAAGGAGGTTTGCTTCGCCCATGGGCATCCCATCGTTTCCTGTCGGGTGACCCAGATGCACATGTTCGAGAAGCGCTGCCTCAGTTACCAGGAGGACAAAGGTCAGCCTCTGCGCTGGCAGTTCTACGACTTGGCGCTCTACACACACGTAAGCGGCAACAGCAGCGAGGACTCCCGAACTTGAACTTTGACATCGAGAGGCGATAAGCGACTGTTTACGTATAATAAATATACTTAGACAAAAGATTGTAGTCAAAACAAAGCTTACAAGTGTTTAGCAATACGAAAGGTTGCTTATTGCTCAACATTTGCGCTTAACAAATGTTTTACAAATTAAAATATATTGTTTTATCGAATTTATCGGGAGATTTATTTAATTTCAATTAAAACTACTGCAAACTCCAGTTGAAATTCACAAATCTTGGCTTAGATGTCAGCCTTTTGTCGCCTGGAGCGAGAAGAAGGGCATGTCGTAGAACTGCCAGACCTTGGCCTTGCTCTTGTCCACCTGATAACGGATGCATCGCTTGCGAAACGTGCCCTCTTGGTACTGCTTGCATCCCACCGTTGGATAGCCGTTGGCAAAGCAGCTTCTCCTGCTGCCGTAATAGATCCTGCCGAGCGTGTTGGAAGTCATGGTGTTTACCGCTTGCAGACAATTGATGAAAGCCTGCTCGCAGGTGCACTTCAGGCTAGAAGTAAAGGCAAGTGGCGTTTTAGGATTCGAAAAATCGATAAGGAAATTAAGAAATTCCTGCCACTTATGTACATGGGAAACCAATCCGTATTAATGGGCAGTCCATGGAGCTGGCTGTGTGACTCTATGATTTCATCACAGTGGTCGTGCGCCCGACAACACTTGTCCGTGTCCCGCTCCCTGCCCAGATCCTCATAGTTGTCTGCCGTGTTGCCCGGCCCGCACCATTTGGTCCCGGGTACTGTGATGCCAGTATGGGGGACTGGAGGCAGCGCCTGATTGTATATGTCCTCGTCCTCGAAGATGGCCTCGTCGCCAAAGGCCAACACAGTGGTCAGAATGCCACAAACAAACGCTCCGCGTAGTATCCACATGTTTACGCCTTGTCCGCCGCAATTGAACTAAGCTTAGAGAGCTTGAATGAAAAGCGTCTTTCAATCGGGACGGGCTGATAAGGCTGTATTTGAACCCAAAGCACAGTGTTTTCAAACCAATTGCTTACCAGAAATAAGTTTTTTTTTTTAAAACACTGCCTAATCTCACCACTTCTAGTAGATAAATCAATCATATTTGAGATCGAGAGCTTAAAGGAGAAGATACATATAGAGCACAAAGTTGCACATGTTTTTCAATATTTATTTTTATTACACTTGGCAACTTAGCATATGGATTACCGAAAAAATACAATTTGTTTTAAGCATTTTTCAAATGGCGGACGTTGGCGCTACTTTTGCAGGGTAGATTGCGCCGGGACCTCTATCAATATTGATAAAAATATGTGAATACATATTCTTTGTGTCTAAAAGTTCCCTGAACCTCGAAATTATACGCAGTTTTTGCTTAAAAAGTTCGTTATTCATAAATTGACAGGTTTCTACAGGTTGGAAGCAATTATGTATGCCAAATTTTGTGGTGATCTGTACATGACTTCGAGTTATCGTGTACGAATTTTGGAAAAGTCTTAAGAAAAACTTTAAAACGTATATACATACATAGCTGAAGTGTCGTTCACCTGCTATAACTTCCGCAATATTTGCTGTTTTTTAATGATTATAACATCCGATTTTAAATATCATGCAAATCGGACTACCTATGATATATAGCTGCTATAGGAACTACCCGAGTAAATAGGCTTATTCTGCATGCAGCCTAAACAAAAAAACATCTTTTTGCTTTTTCACCGTCTTTGTTGTGGTTTTTAGATTAATTACTCAGCTTCCCGCACTTTCAAGTACAGCTTACGAAGAACGGTTAAGAGTTTACGAGCTCTTTTTAGTCAGTTAAAAAGTCCCTGTAAGTTAAGACTTCTTCGATTTCGTTAACATGATTCTTGCTAAGCCGATTTATTTATACAGAATTCGTAAAATTAAATACTAGCTAAGTATATCCTTGAAAGCTTCAGCTGCCGTTTTAGCCGTTTTCCGCTTCACCTCCTTAGGCTGTTCGACGTCCAGATGCTTTGACAGGCTTTCCTGCCATTGGCTGGGAGACAGCTTATAGGTATCCATGCGGTACTTTGTGTATATCAGCCGACCGTAGGGCGACCCCTTTAGCATGTTTGCCTTGGAAAACAGCTCCTTGGCAATGCGCAGCTTCTGAGCTTCCTGCGAGGCCTTAAAGCACTGATCGAGAACGCGGGAGCCGTGTCGCGTAACAGCCAAGTCAACATAGAACCCATCCAGCTGGCGTATCAGTCGTTCGCGTGACTTTTCGCCAATGAACTTGCTTTGCATAAAGGCATCCACGATGTGGGAGCCATTTGGTGTGTTGAACACCTGCGATAGCTGCGTGGCAGGCAGATCCAGGATGCAGTTGACCAGGAAGATGGGTTTGTTGAACTGCAGCAGGTGCTGTGTAATCAGTGAGCCATGCAGGTGAACAAAACCCGATTCGTCGCTGCCCACCACTTCAAACGGCTTCAGCTTCACCAGACAGTTAAAGAAGAGCTTAGTCTTCTCTTTGTCACCGCCACTCACGTGGAGAGCACTTTGCAGAGCTGCTATCATCTGTGCCTGCTTGGTGCCCAGTCGCAGGCAGGCGGCACTCAGCGCGGACACCACGCCAGTGTAACCCATTTTGAGCAGGTTTTCGACCTGAGGCTGCAGCTCAGTGAATACAGACTCGAAGTCCGATACCTCCTTAATGTGTTGCAGGAGGCGCTGGATTGAGAAGTTTGTCTCGTGTTGCTGGGCGAGGAAGGCGACGTGACCGCAGAACAACATTGCGTACAGCTGCGTCAGCAACTTGGCCCCTGCCACGCTTAAAATGGTTTCCAGCAGAATGACTGAGCTTTGGTGATGGAAGACTTTGGGCAAGATGGGCGCTTCGACTTTTTCCTTCTGTTCGTCCCCGCTCTCAGGTTTAGTTTGCCCGCTCCCTGCCCGCTCTTCTGCATCGTCCTCATCTTTGATTTCGATTTTGGCCTCAGTGTCGCAGTTTTTCTCCTCATCTTCAGCATCGTTTGGCTTCAACAGGCTTACCGTCAGGATTTTCTTGCCAAAGTGCTTCAACAGGCTTTTGTCTGCCACACTCAGGGCCAAGCAGATAACGCCCAGCAGGGCCGATGAGTGCTCCTGGTAGGGGAAGTCGGTGAACTGGGGCCACATCTCCAGGCGCTGTGGGAACTCCTTCATCACCTCTTGCCATTCGTCCGGTACCGCGTACAGCTTCCGATGCTTGGCCATTTCAGCGCCGCCCTTCTCGAAGGCAATCTTCGGTACATGCATTCCCACCAGACTGAGAATGGCAGTCCGCATGATATGGCTGGCGCAGGTGTCCCACACAAAGTCCTCCAGATTGTTCAGCATGAACTTTGAGATGCGCAACACAAACTGCCGGCACTTCTCGCGGTGGTCTTCACTGAAGTCCGCTTCCAGGTTGTACTCCTCCTCGACTTGGGCCGCATCCGGTTTGGTCCGCTTGGCAGCATCGCTCTGCTCCTGGTCGACCGACTTCTTGCCCACGCCTCGCAGGAAGGCAATTTCCAGCATTTTCTGCAGGACGTGAGACGCGAACCGGTCCGAGCACAGAGGTCGCAGATTGTCGCCAAACTTGTTAAAGTACCGCTCCAACTGGGCGTCGTCAACGAAGCCCACCAGTGACTCCAGTGCCTTAGACACGATTTGGTTGGATGCCAGGTGGATTTCCTGGTCGTTGGTCTGCTCAAAAACGTTGTTGGCCATGTTTACTGCGGGAAAAAGGTGAGAATTTGAGTAAAGGAATGCTTTCGGGGGCAGTGTTCCGTTTCCGCTCACCCCGCTCTTCAACGTCCTCGAATCCCGCCTTCATGGCATCCAAAATGTTGATGAAGTAGCTGAACTGCTCATCGTCGATGTGCGTCCCGCGGCCAAAGATTCCCTGCTTGGCGAACCCCTTGGCGTTTCGCATGAAGCGATTACCTTTCCTCTTCGGCCGTTTGCGCTTCGTGTTGCCCTCTGTTTCCATTTTTGATTTATTATTATACGGGGGAATAAGATCAACTGAAAATTAAAACGTGCACGCTGAGCTGCGATACATCGACTTATGAACGGATTTGCCCGTTCCCGCTGAATGGTCACACTTAAGGTGCTCATGAAGGCTGGTGACATTGGCGTTGCCATACTTCGCGAGGTTAGAAAAGGTGCGGAACATGGTTAAAAAAGAGAGCGCGCTTTTTGTATTATATATATTTCAGTAGATACAGAGTAAAATATAGTTATTTAAAATAGTGACTTCGTATATTTTAATACGTTTCAAAATATTTTGCTAAAATCGTACAAATAGATTTGCATACAAACAGATTTGCTATAGTATTGAGTTCGCTAAAAAGTGAGATTATATTAAATAAATATATTTATGATAATGTACTGTACGGATGATAGATATGGGAAATGATTTTCTTTATATCTTCCCTTTGCTCGCACAAGCACTCATTCAGAAGGGTAGTCAGTCTGGAATAGAGATTTTTACCTGCGGCAATTAAATTCAATTTTTTTTTAGTTCTATGTTAATTTTAGAATTTTAATTCAAGGCCATTTAGCTGGGGATAATAACGTCGAGTCTGAAGATACTTGCAAAACAAATCTTAGCTTATGGTTTTGAAATATAACTTTAATACCCTTGTAGGGCTTATGAAATCATAATAGATAAATGAATCATATCATATCCGATCCTATAAAGTATCTATCTATATATTCTTTATCAGCATCATAAGCTAAATCGATTTAGTCGTGTCAGTCCGTCTGCCCAGTAAATAGAACACTATTTATAACTTATATTGCAGGTAGTATATACATAAGTTAGAACGGCCAGTTTCGCAAAAAAGGTATTTTTGCCTGTTACACCGTATTCCCCTTTTAATAAAGGCGCGATATCCACGACATGGATTGTGTTAGTGCATTAATTAACATTTAGTCTTCCCCAAATTGACGCCTTGGGTTTAGCTTCATAAGGTTCACCACAAAATAAGGCCTTTAGAAAGGACATTGTCTCTGCTGATGAGATTAACAATAGGAAGTGACAGGCACATCACATATGGATGTATGTCTATGTACGCATTTCCTATTTGCAGTTTGCATTGTGTCTCAAGCCTTTGTAAGGCATTTCGCAGATTTCCTTTGACCCAAAGGAAACACGATTGCTGAATGTATTTAAAAATTATTGAAAATAAATCCGAATTTCCCTAGAAATTCAGGAAGACAAGCCCAGTAGTCTTTAATAAAAAGGGGCTAAAGTGGAAATTTCCGCATTAAATCCGATTTCGGCTCAAAAGCAACACTTTAAGGCCGTTAATTTAATTATCGGCAGAACGCCGCCGCAGGACAAAAGAAGTCAAAATATTTTGTAACCAGAGATGCGGCATCAATCTCAATCAAAGCCGGCCCAGACACGCGTGTGATCCCTTCTTCGCCTGGCAACGGCCGATTTCCCAGGATGACGGGTGTGGTGACGTCTGGAATATGTAACTACAGTATCAATAAACAAATCAAAGAGCACATCATTCAACCCTCGGCCCTGCAGGCGGCAGCCAGTCAGACAGCATCCACCCCCACAAGCCCTGCGCACTCGCCGACGTTGCCAGGCACCGCCCCGTTGCCAAGTGCCGCCCGAACTTCGCCACCGACTCGCTCATTACATGGGACGCGACGCGGCGCGACATGGCGCGACCTGGATCCTGAGCTGGGTTAAGGACGCGTGCAAGAGGAGAGGAGCGAAGCGCACGCGCCGACGCCGTCCATTAGGCATGGCCATTAGCATTAGTTGGCTAACCTGTCGCCGCGGATTAGTGCAGCCAGCCCACTGGCATTGTTGCGGTCAGTCGGTGGTAATGGGTCCGGACAGGCGCTATTATCATCATCGGCAATTTTTACAGGTACAAACAGATCTTGTCTAGAGCGTGGGAAACTTTACTTACCTGGCAAAACTATTCTAGGTCCCAAAATAATGGTAGTATCCTGATTTAAGAGACATAGTTGTAGGCGGTTGCATTTGAAAATAATTTAATAGGATTTATTTTTAACAAAAATATAATCACTAGAGGCTACAATTAAAAGTGTATAATTTATGCATGTAAGTGGTATATATGTATATTTAATTTTTGCACATTTTAATTTGATTTGCATTTCGGCTGGCTGTCCAACCGTTCTAAAACTAAAGCCTAGCTATTTACATAGATCGACGCGGCTTGGTGGCTTTATCCTTATTTTAGCCGGAGTATAGCTAAAAGCTTGTGCTGCAGCTTGGTGCCTATCCTTCCACTTAAGTGTAGTTCTCTCTCCCTCGCTGGCTGCAGAAAATGCCAAGTTGTGCTATCCAGAGGAGCGGTTGTGCTTTCGATCACATATCCATCACATACCCAGGTACCGCCTGAACTGAAACTCTGGACGACTCTTGTGGGAATTGCCACAGGTTTATAAATCGATTGAAAAGGTATGCAAAGGTATGAAATAAACTACTTTACGTCCCCAAATCAAGCTAATTATGGTTTTTTTTTTAGGGTGTAACGTTTGTAGCATACTTTCGGACACCTTTCCCGTAGATTTAAAATCCACTACGATAATAATTATCGATAATTGATTCCAAAATTCTCGATAAATGTATCAATTTTGGTTCCGGAAACTATGTGCGATATGGAGTTGGCGGCGAGATCCTTAATCTCTTTTGTTGCTTGATATTTCTCAGGACACTGCTGCATCCAATATCGATATGGGTTATTGAGTCCTGCCGGCGCTTAGGTATATGAGTGATATTCATATCTAGAATTTGTTGCTATGCTGATGGGACCCTATCTCAGAAGTAGAAGCTATCCGATTGCTGCTGCTGCTGGTGGCGCTGGCGCTGACGCTGCACCGCCGGCGACCAGTCGTGGGTGATGTGGCTGCTGCTGCCACTGCCGCCAGTCCCGCTGACCCCTGGGCCTCCGGCGGCAGCAGCCGCCTCCAACTAGAATCATAAGTGCTGGTACTCGCCCATGTCATACATGGCGGACATGGGCATGGCCCCCATCACGCTGTGCAGGTGCGAATAGGCCACGGCGGCGGAGAGCGGGGGCATCTGCATTTGCGCAGCGGTTGCAGCACTCACACCCCCACCGCCTCCGCCACTGCCGCCGCCGCTGCTGCTTCCCTTGCTGGCGACGCTACTGGCGGCGGGGTGTTGTTGGTGTGGGTGTGGGTGGTGCTGCAGGCTCTGCTCGGCGGCCACATGCTGCAGTTGCTGCTGATGGAGGCCGTTGTTGTTGTTGCCGCCGCTGTTGCCAGGAGAGAGCTGCTGTTGCTGCTGCTGCGCACCTTGGCTGGGCAGCAGGCTTCCCTCCATTTCCGAGTCGCTGGAGGAGTCCAGGTGTTGCTTGTCCGTGGAGCCGCTGCAAGTAAGGAGGAAAATAAATATAAATATTAGAATAAATATTCTATCCATTTTTATCGATCTTGATTTAGTAATTAACAATTATTATTACTGCACAACTAACTATTTTTAATTTAATTTCTAAAAACAGAGACTTTCAAGTGTTGCAAGACATATATCCGTTGCATTATGACTCGGGGGCCTGAAACTAAACGTAGTTATTTTTTTCTTATTCTCCTATCAACTGATATGATTAGTTTAGTAGTTGCAGAACAAATGGGAATGTTGATTGTTTTCTAGAGCATAGAACATATGTATACTTTTTCTGTGGGTGCTCGAAAAATCAGTACCGGGTTTGAAACCCTTAAAAAGGTACATAAATTATGCAATGCAATTTAGAGGTACTAAATTAAGTGTAAATTTGGTTTTGAACACCTTTTCTAGAGGATTTTTAAAACCCTATGCTACGAGAGCTCACATCGTAGGAGAAGAATCAGTTCCATACTTTAAGATATCTTTTAAAGGAATTTAAAAGTCTAGTGATTTCTGTGCCGTTTCCGATACAAAATCGTGACAATACAAATTATATACATTATTCAAGATTCGTGCAAATCCTGCAAAGGTTTTCGGGAACGCTTTCAGCAAATTAAAGCAGAGCACTAGTAGGACTTGTTGTATCGTTCTTAGTGTTAAAAAGAAACTTTTTTAGTCATAGCTATATGTCATGCGATATTAAGAACTTTATCAAATTTCTCACAAACACAAATGCAATATCGGATTATTGTCAACAATAAACAATTATCTTAAAATTAAAAAAAAAAAACTGACAACCGAATAACATTTTGTAGTGCATATCCAATGTGTTGGCATAAAGATTCAAATGATAATATTCAATAGGCTCATCACAATAAAACAATACATAAGTCGACATTATAATTTGTCTTGCCCAAATAAGTATTGTGGGTTTCCCCTGAGGGCGTGACACCCTCAACAGTCTACCAGCGGTCATAATAATACTAGCTGTGACCCCAGGCATATGCTTTTGGATGTCAGCATCGTTCACATTAAAATGTGTCAATTGCTGCAACTAATTTACTGCTTTTACTGCTGTCAACACACCCACACGGAGTGTGGGACACATGCACGGAGTGCATAATTTATTTATAAACAAATGACAAATGACAGGGCACACAGCAATTGCAATTGAAATGAATTCCGGAAGGAAATCGTCTGCTCTCCCATTTCTATAAATGGTATCGTGTTCGTTTTGAGGTGTCGACCGAGTGACTCGGAGCAGGCAGGGCGAGCTAGAGAGTCGGAGACGGAGACGGATTCCCTGGAGCATTCGGATGAGTCGCATCTTATTTCAGAGTCAGATATTCGAGCTCCGCCACGTCACTTTCGAGGGGTTCAAGTGGGTGTGAGGGCAGCCGCATGCCACGCTAAGTAGCTTGACTTTTATTATTTGTGGCTGATTCCGCAAATGGCATTCGAATGTAGCATCAATTTAGGGTTAATTTAGGGCTCAGCTATGGCCAATGCCCGGCCACAACAAGCCCGAAACTCGAGCATTCGCCTCTCCTTCACTGCCGGCAATCATCGGCAAAGTGTTAATCTTGTCGCCAATTGCATGGACGAGCACAATCAGTTATCGGTAATCAGCAGCCGCATCGCGGAACCAGTTTGCGAAGAAATTGATGACAGCAGCGGGCAACAGCAACAAATAACAAATAACATTGGCCCAGCAGCTACAGAAAAGGCCTCAGCAAAGTGTGGATACCCTTTCTTCCTATCCTATGACCATTGGTTCTCAAAGTGTTCTGGCCGAGCCTCTTTTATATAAATTGTTATGTCTAAATTAAAACACATTGGAGCATAACAAAATATTATTATTACTTCGCATAATTTTGGACGCTGTTTCATTTGATTTTCAGTCCAGCACGATTTCCGTGTCACCCCTGCAGATGCTGGTTTTACTTGTCTATCTATAATATTTTCGATAAAATGTTTAATGCTTTTTAAAACCTATCTTGGTATTGCGATGTATATTTAAATGTATATATTTATTGAACAGTTCTTTTAATTGGGGTTAATAAAACTATTATACTCTAAAGGCCGCTTTCTAGTTACTTTTTCTGTTATACTGTTAAAAGTTCTCTGGCTCAACTGCTGACTTCGAATGAAAACGGCATTCTAGCTGTTTGGAGTGGACTGTGCAGTAAGTTTTATAGCTTTACAATTTGGTTTTTAACAGCACGCTGTTCTTTGTCCTTCAGTTAAATTACAGGTAACGACTAGTTTACCTTTATCGGTGAGATAACCAAATCGGAACCAAATGGAAGAAGATTGAAAACAATCCCGAGATGTCAGTAAACATTTTAGTCAACCATTCTCACCTGTTTAATTTTAAAAAGAGGATTCTGAAGAAATCAAAATAAGCTATCAACAATATTCTAAGTACAATATCCATTGAATTCGTAAAATGAATGAGCTCAAAGTGACAAAATCGATTCGACCATTCGAAGTACCCGGTCAAAGTGTGCTGAAACAGGCAACAGGCCTTGTTCGTGGCAATGCAAAAACATTTAAGCGCACACTCGACAAATTTGCGATCAGTCGCAGTCGGAGGACAGGATCGGTCTTTAGCTTGGCAGAACCTCTCCCGAGCCCAGTAACTCCGCGCGAGTTATTTGCTGACTCCACTTCCCCAGCTGCCGCAGATTCCTATCCGATCCGATCCGACTTAAGGAGCTGGAGGAGATGCTCTGGGGGCCACATACGGCGCTGGCCAGCTGTACGATATCGGCAATCATGTAATTGTAGATTATATCCCGCGAGTGGCAGCCACCAGCGACGATGCCGCGAATTTACGAGTATTTCTTGCAGCGTTTGCATGAACTTGAACTTGGGCCATTGAGCATGGGATGGGCAGGAGACATGTGGCATTTGATGGGCACTATGGCCCAAATTTCCAAAACCGGGCTCGGACTCCCCAGCCCGCTGTCCGCATTAAAGTGACGCCCGATCTAGGCAAAAATCGATGGCCTAAGCACACCAACATGGGAAAAGGCCCATCCCAGAGCGAAGAGTGGGGAGCAAACAAAAGGCAGCAGAAGCATATAAACAATGATATCGGGTTACCAGCATTTCGTAGTCTCTGCCCCCTCGTTCTCTGCAACACTTATTAACACATACAGACAGACAGTGCCCACTTTGTGGGCATGGTCGCACACATTTCCAGTGATTGCATTATAAACACAAATGCCTCAGTTCGGTTTTCCTGTAGTCGAGGGCACACATCGTCGAACGGGAGCAGAGCGTCTCAAGGACAATTCCCTGCGCCAGAAGTGAATGTCACATAAAGTTTATAACAAAATTCAACAACAAATACAGAGAAGAAGCAGGTTCTGGGGCTCTGGCTCTGGCTCTGGCTCTCTGTGTGTGGTCCCCCCGAATAAAGGTTCCACCGGCTTTCCATTTCCCCCTCTCCTCCTCTTGGGGTCTGTGCCCAGTGAGGGGGAATTAATTTTTTTACTTGTTTGCTCAATTGATTTTTTGTAGTCTCCGGTCATTTCTGCCGGGGTCTGTCTTAAGCAGATTCATTAGCTTGGTAATAATGCATGATCGGATTATGTTTAACTGGAAACGGGGATGAGCGAAGCGAAGTGAGGACGGAGTCCCAAACAAGTTTGTCACGTGAATTGAGTTGTTCGGTTTTGTATGTGGGAAGAGTGAGATTTAGAATAGGAAAGTTTCAAAATCGGACTGTAGTCTGTAGTCTCGCGAGTCTGCCCGGCCTCTGCTGGCACATGCACAACGCCCCAGTGCGGTGAACGTGCAATGTTGAGTTGAATATCTTTTTCAAACACGATTTTAGATATTTTTCCCCATATTCAGACACTTTGTTAATTTTGTTTTGGATTGTAGAAACTTCAAAAAAGTATAAGATTTTGATTAGAACCTTCAATTCTTGTAAATTCGAACAATCACCAACTTCAAGAACTGATTATCGGGGAGTGAGGTGGTCTAGACGTAATCATTTCATATAAACATATATTTGTAAACTGTTTTTTGTTGTATTATTTTATGGTAAACAAATCTTAGGTTTTATCATGATTACATAGGGGGAAAGGTGGACAAAAATCGTTGAAAATGTGATTACGTAAACCCCTAGAATGCGATAGATTTGAACATCATAGTTACAAATAAGTAATTGTTACTTTGCAAAGATGCAAACTGCTTTAATTTTGAATATGTTTTGGTACATATTTTTCAGGAATGCAAGTAACTCCTTCTAACCATACACCCAGCTAGTCAATATATCCATTCCCTGGCTATTTCCCATGACATAACCCCACCGTTTTCACACGAAACAGAAAGGATCTGGGGAAGGGAGCTCAGCCATCATATGGTTATGCCCGATGAGGGCTGAACCGGGCTTCCAAGGAATTCCATTGCTAATAAAAATTATAAGCCAATAAATCCAAAAAACAAATAAACACACACAGACCACAAAATGAAACGCTGCCTCGAAAGCGCAGGCCCCGTAAAGAGGGCTCAGAAGATCATGATGCCCGGGCGATTGGGAGATCGGAGAGCGGGCGAACAGGTTGAGTTATCGCATTGCGCGATCGGTACACAAATCTCGGGACGTGTGCTCAGCAGGACACCCAACTAAACGGGCAACGGCGATCCATAAGTGGAATCTGAAAAGGTGTTGATCATAAATTATCATTTAATTTACGCATGTGTGTGGCTGTTGTTAATGTTCGTGGCGACCACTGACACTCAAAGACGCTCTGCGCGATGGGGACGATCCAGTCGGACTCGGCTTGGGGTTCTCGCTTTCGTCTAGCCAGCGTCTGCCCGGGCATTGTGTGCCTTTGTCTACAACTATGTAAGATCCCAAAGATTACCCCGAGTCCCAGTCCGGGGTTACCATCGTTTTTAGATATTTTATTATCCGAACGATCAAAATGCAAGGCCCAAGGTGGATGTGTATGTAGAATGTCGGGCGTGTGGCGCGTTTTATGCTGGCCGAGGATTGTTTTGACAGTTTTTCATAATTTTGTTGCCTTTTAATTGCCCCCTGTCCAAGGTACCTGAGGAGGAACCTCCAGTCGCCATCCCCCGCAGTGCCTAACCAAACTTTTATGTAATCTCCTGAGTATTGTCCGTACTTTAAGCAGCTTAGGGGGCTTGGGCGGAAGCACCTAGAGGAAGCCCTAGGAATCCCTTGAGGAGGTCAAGTTTGTGGAGTAGCTGCACTGCGAAAAACTGAACTTAGTGCTTAATCAAAAGGAGGTACGATGTTTTATATGTCTGAGTATCTTATGTATTAAATAGGGTTACTCAAAGAACAGGATATATTCCGAGATAAAGTAAACGCTTTTCCTAATTCGTAATACATTTTGTATTTAAATCTGCACCTATGTTAAGAATTTCTAGGTAATAGAAAAATTCTTCCTAGATGTAGATACTTCTACTGCAGATATATAAATAACTGAAATCAGTTATCAGTGGCAATATTTGTACCTTTACATTTTTCACTGTGTGCCTGCCAAGAGGAGCTGCCTCCAGATGAGATCTAATTATTGTCAAGAGAGCGTACACTTGACACCCACACCCCGGGTAAGTGAGATGCGGAGAAATGCGGAGATGGGCTGCCACGGATGTCAATGTGGATGGCAAGCGCCTCCAGCCGGTCCATCATCACCAACAACATCATTATCAACGCCATCAGAGCTCCGAGCTCGGAGCACGGATCGGGGAACGAAATGAAGGCAAACACAAAGGCGGCGGCGCGGAGACGAGGGCCCAAGACGGGCAAAAGCGCAAAATACATAATAATAAAAACAGAATGTACAATAAAACGAATAAAAATGAATAACGTGCTGGAGAGACGGCTGGAGGGGAACGGCAGGGCGAACGAATAAAGAACACACGCACATTTTGTGGTAACCCGATACCCTGGCCAGCTACCCTCCAGCCAACCGTGGCATTCGACGAACGCAGAATGATGACGACGTCGCCCGACGGAGGATGAGGAGGGGGAAAACACACAAGCGTTGCTGAGAGGGAGGGGTGGGACGGGACGGGCACGGCGGCAGGGGAGTGGGATGGACTTGGGACTGGCACTGGAACTGGAACTGGAAGTGGAACTCGGACTGGGTCGCATCGGTAGTGCGAATGCGAGTATATGAAGTATGTATATGAAGTATGATGGTGGCTGTCGTTCCTCCAGGGAAGCGGAGGGAGGCAGAAGGACAGGGAGACGTCTGGAATTGGGTCTGTGTGAGTGAGCGAGCGTGAGGGTAAGGGGAGGAAAAAGGAGGCCCAGGAATTCCCGTAGAAATGCGCATAATGCCAGCAGATCGATCAAGGAGCACAGCGAAAGACCCAACTGAAGATCAGCAGCTTTGGTTTCGCTTTATATAATATTATATTGAGCTAAACTATTTGTTTCTAGGAACCACTAAATTGCAATAAATAAACAAAGTTCCCATTAACCACATTTATACTTTTCTTTATCCGTCTAAAGCTGTGGTTATCAGGCACCACATTGATATTTTAGAATTACAATTGCATTTAAAATATAACAAAGGAAAAAAAAGGAACAATTTTTGTAATATTTGATGAAAAATATGTACGACTAATAAACTTTTGAAGTGAACATACTTATTTTAGCACAAAACTAAAATTTGACAAAGCTCTGGTGCGTTGATTGCATTTTGCGAATACTGTGCGTGTGCAAGAAGAGGCCGGGCAGAGGAGTCAGTCCTTTGGCCACCACTGAGCTATACCTTTAGCTATTTAGCAACGAAGTATAGGTATATACCTATAGGTCTAGTTTATATATAAAGGTATAGTTATTCCTCTCTTAAACCTAATCATAATATTAAGATACAAATTTTCGTCTGGAAAAACCTCTTATGCCTTAAAACGAAAAAAACTGTAAATGTAAACTACTTGCGGTCAGAAGTATGGATATACTACTATTCTACTAGAAACTAACTTTATATATATTCTTTATTCCTACTGAGGCATTTAACGACCTGTCAGTTTCAATTTTCCAAATTTATTTAATAAACAATGCAAAAAGTTTGAATTTGAATTGAATGTTAGGCAACCCTTTGGTATGTGTATTCCCTGCCATCCTATTAAATTCGAAATTCTTATTAGAAAAGTGTCATTCAGAGCGCTGAGATATGCACAAGACGTGGAATAAGCCGATGCACAAGCGCAAGCTGGTAAGTGCGGGCAGTACACCAAATCGGAGATCTGCATATCCTTATCCCAATCTCATCCCCGCATCCAGTGGAAGAACGTATCGAAGCCCGGGAAGATGGTGTACTACATGACGCCGGTGGTCGAGCACTTGTTCGATATCTGGATGCAGCCATTGCCCTTCCCTACGATCCTCAAGTTCGGCTACAGCTGCTTTCTTTTCTTTTTCATCATGCTGCCGATCCTGTACCCTCTGCTCGTCCTGCTGTTCTACTATGGCATCTTTCAGTACGTCAGCGAGGAGCACTTCGATGCGACCCTGCCCGCCAAATTGGACCTCCTTGGGACCGCCCGGGAACTGTACAGCTTCGAGGTGACCAATAAGAAGTATCTAATGTTCGTGACCATGTACATCGACCGCTACAGAGTGATATTAACAGCCATATCTTCGTCGGTCGACTATATGCGCATGGCCCTATGCTTCGTTTTCAGCTGACTCAGGATTAATCTTCAATTAAAACCTTATTTTATGTGTTATTTCATTAAATAATTAAACAAATTGGGATGAAGCTTCCTTTAGCAGTTTGGAGCCTTGTTAGAGGTTTTATTAAAGGTGACCTGACGGATTTAATAGCGAAATTATTGTTCAGTATCAACAGCCGATTCGATCTAGCTTTGTATAAGAATTCGTGATAGCTCTGTTCTAATTTTAACCTTCCTTGTCCAATCCTTTCAAGAACGATTTTCTAAGACTGATATTATTTTGGACCAGAACTAAACCAACAAGGTATTTTGTGTACAAACTTGTATGAAAGTAGAACAAGTTTGTTTCAAATTAAGGCCACGCCTAGCTACGAAAGTCTACCTGGTTCTCATAAATATTTATTCATTAGCTGAAATATAAACCAAAAGACATGTAAATACTTAATAGAGAACATTATAGAAAACTTGCAGATACTGTTTGTTTCCGGGTTTCCTCCAAGGTTAATGCTCAAGATAGGATACGCCTTGAAGATACCATAATTGATTCGATTAAATCATCTGCCTAGCTCCGCCTAGTATAGCTGCCTGGGTTTTCAAAGGCCTCAAACCTATCTCAAACGGATTGTCCCACATCCATCTACCTAGTTGGCAGTCTCCGCTCTCCGTTCTCCGCTCTGGCCATGCCAAGGTGGTGCCTATTCAAACAATAACCACTTTGGCAGTTGCTGGGCTGTTCAAAGTGCCGCTTTAGATTCGGATTTGGCGCCGATGTGGTTTGCTGGCTGCCACAAAGCTGCATGGAACACAGATACACACTCACACACACACACCCTCGCCCAGACTGCACATGCAAAAGGAATAAGGGGAAAACAGTATGAAAAAGTTAAAGTAGCAGCACACTGAGTTGCTCATCGAGGCAACAGCCATAAACATATATCGGGTTACCAGCCAGGAGGAGCGGAGGCAGGCAGAGACGGCCGAAAGGGGAGGGGAAGCAGCGGGCTGGGAAAGGGAAGCTACGCAGTGCAAACTATAGCCGAGAACGAACGTGTATCTGTGAGATACTACTCGTACTTTTGTGGAGCGAACAAGTATGAGTGCGCCTTGCGGTTGCCACGGCATCCAATTTATAATATTTTTGCATTATTTCTGTTTTTTACCATTTTTGTTATCTTTTTTTTTTTTGTCATTTTTATTACGACAATTTCTCGCTTTTCGGCCGCCGTTCGTGAGGCGAGGCTCGCTGTGGAGGAGCCGTAAGTGATATACCATTTAGTATAATGGAACTATCCCGGCGAAAGTTGGGTCTTTTTGGCAATATACCAACTAATGTTAGTTAGCGGAAGGGGACGGATGCAGAAGGCTTGCATAGGAAATGCGGCCACTTCACAAAATCCATTTCACTTTTTCGACTGTTTGCACTTCACATGACTTTCGGCAGGAGCGGCAGCAGCAGCAGAAGGACCCAGGCCGGTCCTTGTCGGAGGACAAACAAAAGGATGCTAGCCAGCCAAAGGATGTTTAATATTTGAGAAAATATTTCGTATCAGCGGCCGAGGATCTCTCGCGATCTCGCTCTCGAGGAGGAAGCGGCCGAAGGGAGTTCCACAACTGTTTGAAACTATTTGCTTAAGCGGAAATGCAGATGTTCGGGGAAATGGGCGAGGGAAAGGACTGGGGATTTTAATTAGTGACGAGGCCTGCCAGACATATGCCGGGGATATGCCTATAGCGGAAAGTAAACATCAACAAATCAAATAATAATAATACAATAAATACATGCATATATATACATATACATATATCGGAATACATATATGAACGTTTTTGGAATTTGGAACAACATGTTAATGACTTTGTCAGCGGCTCTTTCGCTCAATGCCTCCGGCCGATCCACCTCAGCCAATCTGCCCCAGCGTGCGCCAGTTGCGTGATGTCCTTGGCACTAATTAGCCAGCCGCCTTCTGGCCCCCATCCACCCCCTCGAGGGCCTTGAAAGTAAATGTCGTCAGCTTTTGTAATTGAAAATTTAAATGCA